>JAPAGP010000046.1:0-66027 GCA_028583605.1 Dastarcus helophoroides | reverse complement strand
GTTAGACATATACAGGGTGGACCATAAGTAATGGTATATGGCGCAACAGTAGATTTTTCGTATGAAAATAACGTGATTTAACTACATTTACTTTATACCAAAAGTTGATATTAACAGAGATACAGGGTGTCAAAGTTGAAAAAAAAATTGTGATTTTCTCGCATAACTGATAAACACATTTCACTATAGACAAGAAATTTGGCATAGGGGGGTTTTTTTGGTCAAGAAATTCTAATTTGCTAACAGATTGCCAGTAACTCATAGGGGGCGCCACCTGCGCTACCTTGTATTATTATAAGCATCATAACTTTTTTATGTCTTTATGTACACTCATTTTAAATAGATATTTTTATTTACCTACATTTTCCACGAAAAAAAGGTATTCTTTCTAAATGTTGATACAAGCAACCGTTTTCAAGATACTTGACTTCAAAGTTTGCCGTACGTTTATTTTAAGTTATGCAAATGTGAATTTTTCGCAGTAGGTTTCAAAATAAAAGTAATAAAACTGCCTCTAAAATAGTTTATATCAAATATTACTCTACTGAAATTACTATTACACATGTTTTTTAAATTTCTAAAGCAAATTTAAATAAAATACCAAAACAAAATTTATTTTCAAAAATAAGTGTGGGAAATGACCTTTTTTCATGTAAAGGGGTTGTAAACAATTAAAAATCTGACTGTCTTTTATTGAAATTCATCTTCAAATATCTGCTTTGACCACCCAGACTATTAACATTTTCTTTTGCGGACTCAGAGAACATATCTCACATCTCTATGTTAGAAAATAAATTACGTCCTAATTTTTTGGATTTTCTTTATTGAGATTTTTAAAATTTAGGTAATATTATTATCAGCAAAGTAATATTTGACATAAATTAGTTTCAAAACTATCTTATGATTACTTGTTTTTCAAGTCTACTTCGAAAATTTAATATCTTAGTAATTTAAAACCAAGGCACGTCAAGCTTTAAACGAAAATATCTTGGAAACGGTTGCTTGTATCAACTTTTAGGTAGTACGCCTTTTTTACGTAAAAAGTATGGGGAAATAGAATAATCCATTTAAAATTAATATACGTGGGTGTACAAAAAAGTTATGATGATTTAGAATTGTGCAGGATAGCGCAGGTAGCGCCTCCTATCAGCTATTGGCAATATGTTAGCAAATTACAGTTTGTCGACTTAAGAAACCCCTTTGTGCCAAATTTCGTGCCTATATTACAATTCATTACATAATTATACGAAAAAATCGAATTTTTTTTTCAACTTTGATACCCTGTATCTCTGGTAATTTTTGGTATAAGGTAAATGTAGCTAAATCACATTATTTTTATTCGAAAAATCCACCATTGCTCTGTGTACCATTACTTATGGTCCACCCTGTATATACAGGGTGTTACAAAAGTCCGGGCCGCTACTTCAGGAGCATATTCTACACATTAAAATATGAAAAATGTTGAAATACATTTTTTTCTTTAAATTGCCTCCTAACGGAGATATGACCATTTAAAGATGGCGCCCCTAAAGTGGTTTTTTTTACTACAAAAAGTTAACGGTTAGTAGCAAAGTCATGAAATTGGGCAAGCAGTTAAAAAATTGGATTAGGCATATTCTCATGTAACATATTTTTAAATAAGCAGTAGCGTGGTGTGTAGGGGGTTGCCCGCGATTATTTTTTGCCGTAACTTTTTTGTATTGCAATATTTCGACACAAAAGTGCCATAATCGTAAAAAGCAACATTTTTTATACAAAAAAGATACTCTTTCTCAAAGTCGCTAAAAGTAACCGTTTCCGAGAAAAAGGCGTTTAAATAATCCTATCCCGTCTTCGAAATTGTAACTAATTTGTATAAGAAAAAATAAGTTGGTCATGCAAACTGATCGTAAAGAAAACAATTGTACTTGACAATATCTGCCAGAGATTGACGTTGTGTCACTGATAAAATTTGGTCGTAAGCTGTAAACTTTAGCAGTTTTTGTTGTCAATAGTAAGTGTAGTAGTTTTTTAACTTTTCATTATTTTGATAAAATGGACTATTCAAATCAAGAAATGGCCGATATGCATTTAATGTACGGGCTTGCAAATTGTAATCGTGCTGAAGCAAGACGGCTTTATGCTAAACGTTTTCCTAATAGACACCTACCAGGAGAAAAATTGTTCCAGAAAATTCATGCTCGTTTATGTGAAACAGGAAATTTTGTTTTCAAAGGCGAACGTGTTGGAAGGCCAAACGCAGAAGTTGCTAATTTAGAGGAGCGTGTGCTTCAGCGAGTTGAAGAAGATCCATGTGTCTGCACTAGACAACTTGCTTTAGCCGAAGGAGTAAATCACGTAACTATCTGGCGAATTTTGAAATTTTACCAATTTTACCCCTATCATTTTCAAAGAGTGCAAGGGTTACTTGCTGCTGATTATCCTCCAAGAATAGAATTTTGCAACTGGCTATTGCATAAGATCGCTGAAAATGAGAACTTTCCATCGCTCATATTATTTACGGACGAAGCGGGATACTTAACTTTCACAACATGCATCAGTGGCAAGTTGAAAATCCCAATGCAGTTATTCAGTCGAGACATCAGCAACATTTTTCACTTAACATTTGGGGAGGAATAATAGGGGACTCTATAATTGGACCGTTTTTTTTACCTCATAGGTTAACAGGAGCATCATATAGACATTTTTTGCAAACAGAGTTACCCGTGTTACTTGAAAATGTTCCACTCATAACAAGACAGCGAATGTGGATAATGCACGATGGGGCACCTGCCCATTTTAGTGCAGTTGCTAGGGAATTTTTGAATAACAACTATCATCAACGATGGATAGGTCGAGGAGGTCCGATACCATGGCCAGCTAGGTCTCCTGACCTCAACCCACTCGATTTCTACTTATGGGGACATCTAAAGCAGATCGTCTACTCCACACCAGTTGACAATATCAATGATCTTCGTGAACGAATTGAAAATGGGTTCAACCAGATTCACAATACACCAGGCATTTGCGAAAGAGTAAGGAGTTCCCTTAGAAGACGAGCCGAGCAATGTATTGCTGCAGGGGGCAGTAATTTCGAACACTTGCTTTGATTTTTTTTTTTCTTAATTTTGTACTATTTTTATATCAATGCAGTTAGTAGTGGATAAATTAGAAATTTGCAAAACGAATTCTAATAAATGCAACAATTTTGTTTAAACGCTTTTTTCTTGGAAACGGTTACTTTTAGCGACTTTGAGAAGGAGTATCTTTTTTGTATAAAAAATGTTGCTTTTTACGATTATGGCACTTTTGTGTCGAAATATTGCAATACAAAAAAGTTACGGCAAAAATAATCGTGGGCAACCCCCTACACACCACGCTACTGCTTATTTAAAAAATATGTTACATGAGAATATGCCTAATCCAATTCTTTAACTGCTTGCCCAATTTCATGACTTTGCTACTAACCGTTAACTTTTTGTAGTAAAAAAACCACTTTAGGGGCGCCATCTTTAAATGGTCATATCTCCGTTAGGAGGCAATTTAAAGAAAAAAATGTATTTCAACATTTTTCACATTTTAATGTGTAGAATATGCTCCTGAAGTAGCGGCCCGGACTTTTGTAACACCCTGTATATATATATATATATATAGGTATATTTCTATCTTTGTGACCTGCATGGTATATATAAGACGACCTGACCTCCACTATTTCTGACAATATTTATGGCAAACTTTTGTCATATATGTGTTGAGGGGGAACTCTATTTTCAAGATTCCTAGAAAGGGGAAACGATTTTCGCAATATAAATTTTCAAACAAAAATTGTACACGCCGTTCACTGTTACCTGCAATATATAGAGCAATTATTTTAACCGCTCGTTCGTTGTAGCCTTCCTCAACGTTGCCAAGTATTAAATCGTAAGGAAGGCCATAAGATGCATTTTTTCTATGATCTCCTGCACTATATATCAATTAGGGATTACGGATAGATTTTGCGTTTCAATACTGGGTAAGATAAAGGCGCTGCATTCAAAAAGCGCTTTTACTAAATATCTTTCCAGTCTATTTGGATTTACTCGCTCTAACGTAAATGCTGCGTTGAATGCTAAATTTGTATTATGGCAGAAATTATCCCATTTAAAATAAATAAATTACACATAACATGGCTATTATATTTGCTTGATTTTTTAAACATGTTTCCAAAACCAGAATATTGCATATGCAAATAAAATGAAAATGGCTAAAATTATAAATAAAATTATAGAAGCGGTCGATTCTGATATATAAATTTTACCAATAATTTTTTTTGCAAATTGTAGACATTCGATAATTTTTGGATTTCGAATTATGAAGTCATCGCCAATTTTTTTAAAATCATCATAGTTAGATGATATGTAATTGACATTATCATTGATATTTTTCGAGACATTCCTATAAACAAAAATTCAATTCAAATAATTTTAATTTCCATGTGAATTTTACTAATCAATTGGACCACAATATAAAGAAGTGTGGGGCGAAAAAAAAACCAAATGATTAACCTCTCTACACCTTCCCTCCTGCCGATCCATATGTTAGATAAAATGTCGCTTAAATAATTATGATTGACAAAATATTTAGTAACACTTTCGTCTTAGTACTAGGTATTTTTTTGCTCTAAAGAAATTATCAAGAAAGAGGAGTTCTTAAAAATCAGTTCGGCCTGTCCAAGAATGTCCCAAATTTGGTGGTTTATTGAATTGACTTTTTTTTAATGTAAATTTCACTTCATTTAGACACCAGAATGAAAGAATTAACTTATAAATAATACTTATATGTCAGTAAAGATATGTTATTATCAATAAATATTTGAATTTGCATCCTGAAAAATTAAGTACATATAAATTTACTCCGCTGCTTTGTAGACAAATTGTTCTTTTAATACATGCGAGCATAAGTAGATATTGTTAACAAAACCTTCTGTCATCTGTCATTGAAGCAATGACTCGTTGAGGTTAATGTAATTTTTTGAACGTTTATTTTTGGTTTTCAAGTATGTTGAGAAACCGGCGCTCAATTTTGGCATGTAATAAGGTAAATATGACAAATTTTAAAAATATTTTGGTAGGGTATGTTCACATGTATCACTGGTAACGATAGTCTTATTTTAGTGTTCAAAATTCTGCATAAACAGAGTCTACGTCTTTTAACAAGGGCTTCTAGATAAGTTCCAGACAACGATGCTCCCGATCAAGACAATTATTCCAGATGAAGATACACAATTGTGAATTAAACAACCACATTTTTAGTTTTAAAGAATTTATGCAAGAAATGTTAATGCATTAACGGTTTCAGTGTTCAGACAATCACAGTGTAGTTCTCTATAGTTTTCCTCGGTATTACCTAAAATCTAAGTGAACAAATTCCACGTAATACCGCTTTATAGAACAAGTGTACTTATTAAAAGTAATGCATGAACAAAGTGAGCATATAAAATAACTGTGCCTTACTTTTTGAAATTCCAATTTTTCATTCATAAATGCACATATGGTTTTACAATTTATACAAACCCCTTTCAGTGCGATTTTTTTTGATTTTTAAGCACATGTAATTTAAATGATATAAAATTCCAAACAAATGATACATTGTGATAACTATAATGCAAAGTTTCATTGTATAATTGTAACTTTTTAACAGGTAATAGTTTAATCGAAGGGCTTTATTTCAGTGCTACAGAACATAATATCTTATTCAAAGAACTTTATTTAAGTATTGTATATTTATTTTATATTATTGTTATTATTTATTTCTCTAAATGTCAAATAAAAATTGGAACAACTGTTTTTCTTTTCAGATGATTACCAAACATCTTTTTTATATTTCGACTTAATTTCACTTTATTCTTTGACAAATATCATGATATAATACTTGAAAGATTTATGAAGGTGGTATGAGAGATAGGTCGGAGGCAAAGGTACTGAAAATCCAGACATTTGTGAATATGTTTCATAACGTATCTCAAAGTAATTAAATCTTATCAATACTAAACAATTACACATTATTTAACAGCAAATAAGAAATTTGGCTAATGTTGAATTAAGTAAGGGGCAACAAATAATACGAAGTATTGTTCACAAATTTTCTGTAATGAATGTGCTGGAAGCAATATTTAAATGTAGCGTTAAAAACCGCGACGCATTCTAAAATGTTATCGGTTCAAATTTTTCAGGTGATCTGTGAATTTCTATTGGTTGGACATTTAAGTTGACAGGTCTGCGTTTTTTAAAACATAATATTTGCGTCTTACATTGGCTCTGCAAGTCAAACTTGTACATTTTATGGTATTTGTACTGACTCTAATTACAGCTACGTACTAAGACTTACGACAAGCGGCAGTAAGAATTATTTTCGCATTGCAATGTTATGAAAGATGATTAATATCTTGACGTTCGTTTCCCCACTAATGGCGCCAAATTCAAGTTTAGTGAATACGTTTGCATTTTTAATTGTATTTAATCTTGTTTAAAAGGTGGTGGTGTCATCTTTCAGAATATAGCTAAACATTAAAAAATAAATCCTAAGGCATCACTTACTGCTTTTTCTATTAATTCAAACATATATTTCATGTTTTGGCATCTAAAGAGCGGCGAAATGTTTGAATTTTTGGTTGTATTTAAATGCTCAATAAAAATATTTATGTTGAAAAACCAGTACTGTCATCTATTAGAATACAGTTAAACATTTTTAAAAAATCTCCTTAATCTATCATTTCCTGCTTTTTCCATTAATTGAAACATGGATATTTCATATTTGAGCGTCTAGATGGCTAATTGCTGTATTCCTTAATTTATTGACAATTTTATTTTGGAAAAAATCTTCGAAATGCGGTTTTTTCAAACGATTATAATTTTCTCACCATTTTGATTAGAATTTGGTGTAATTTGGGTAACTAACTTAAAACAAAATGGTAATAATATTCTACATGTAACAGTTTTTAAAAAGTGTGACGTCATATTGTTTAATATAATGAAGGTTAAAATAATTTAAAAAGATTTTTATGGTAAGGTTGCAAGTTGGTATTGAGAATTTTGTTAAAACAGATAATATTCTAAAAAAGGACAAACTTCCTTAAAATTTCAACTTTTTTTAGATATTTTAAAAGTTGAGCAAAATTTTATTTTTTTTTTTCAAAATTTTACTGCTTTCCTAAAACCCTGAGTTTAAAATGAAAAGATTAATTAAAACAAATTAACATTTTAAAAAAAAGTCTTAACATTGAATGAATGTGAGATATTTCAAAAAAATTCGACCATTGTGTGACAATTTTAAATTTTCAAGAAATTTTGAATCATTAAACAAAAACAATAACTAATATTTGTAAAATTTTTAATGTTTTTTTATACAATGCTGATTTTATGTTAAATTGTAACTATTTCTTCAAAACTGTTTCCCAATACAAATTACTAAATTATTTATTGACTGAATTTAAATGCTTGGTTTCTTTTGCAAACCTCATTAGAATACCTACTTATTTCTTTCATTTTAACAGTTCAAGCCTAAAAAATTTTTACCTAAACCGCCGCTGGAAGTATTATGAATTTCCTCAACAAAATATATCTAATAAATTAAATAGAAAAACTCTAATACAAGAGCATAGGTAGTACTAATAGTACTAATGACAACATATTCCGATGGCAACAAAGTTATCTGATCCTGCTAGATCACAATGTGCCGCCCTCTGAATTTGTATCTCAGGGGGCGCTACGCCTCTGATATCTGTCATCACGGTTCTGGTAACGTTGGGCAACTTTCTTGTGTCACTGATAGCGAAAACTTAATAGCCCTATTATTTGTAGGACGATAAAATTTAAATATAAATTTGGCGGTCAACCGCAATGACAGACGTCTGCTCGACTGTCACCGGCTGCTCCCGCGCATTATTAGACATTAGAAAGACAAGTCGATTCAAGTTGTTGTACAGTCGTTCGTGTTAAAATATGGCAAGTATGATCGAGTGAATAAATTTTGTTACTAGAAGACTTTATTATTTGACACGCCGAGTAGCTACCTCTTACATATTAAAATTTTTGTCAGATTTCCATTACAAAATCCAAAACTAACTAAAAATAATTATATACATTCAAAATACTATCAATTTGTAAAATGTTTGCAGGACCTAGTAAACTTTAAATCTACAAGACCTTAAAGCTCAAATTTATTCAGTTTATTTTCTTGAAAGGACCAAATACGTACACCGTCGAAAAAAAATGTATTTATACATCGAAGTTATTAATGCATTTATTCATTCAAGAAAGTTGTTTTTACATGGATTACTACTTGAAATAAATATCATAAATATTTTTTTGAGACAACTACTGTGTTTTACTTTTGACTGAATTAGGAAAAGAAAATAATCCAATATAACGTCCACAATAAAAACTAAGCAATAAGATTTTGAGAAACTATGCCAAAATGATTAGCGGTCTTTTTCTTAATCGGACTACAAATAAAGAATTTTCAGCGGAATTTAAAACAAGCCGGTATTCAATTATCTTCTTAATGTCATGTTCATAGCCATAAAAGTCTGCAATACTTTGCCCATTTAACCGATTTTCTATCTCCACTAATAACGAAATCATAAATAGTAGACGCTGGCGCTTGTTTATGAGTAAAGTAGGTACGGAGAGTAGAGTTCCCCGCACGGAGACTATTTTAAATCCAAAACGAAACTCGTCGCGCAGCGATGTAGTCATTTAGAAAGAGAAGTCGCGAAATGCGACAGAGGATGCGGCATTTCGACGTTGCCGCTAGCGAAAGGGCCTAACGTACGAGCCATACAATTTCACTTGGTTAAATATGCGCAAAGGCCACACGGTACGTAGCACATATAATGCATATAGACGTCCAGCGCCAGCGGCAAAGTGCTGAACTAACCGGACACTTTTGCCGGTACCAGGTGGTCGAAATGACCTTCTGCAAAATTTTCGGTTATGAGCTCTAAATAGCATTCCGAAGACATGGGCGAATTTTAAGCTGGGGTACGTTGTGACCTGCAGACCTGGAGGCTACAGCGAAATATAAGAGGTCACAGCGAATGCTACATATAATTTTTGCAGGTCACATAGTACATGTTGCAAATGTATACATATATACACATATATATATATATATATATATATATGTATATATATATCATATATATACATACATATACATATATATATATATATATATATATATATATATATATATATATATATATATATATATATATATATATATATATATATATATATATATATATATATATATATATTTGTATCCTGCGCAGGTTCGGTCTCCCTCTCAAAGGCCATTTACATTTAATAGGTCCTCCAGGTCAGTAGGTCCTCCGTATATGGAGGACCTAAAGGTTTTTAGTGTAAATCGAATCAGAATGTCTCGAAACACATTCTGACAAAGTTTGAGAGAGAGGACCTATCCTGCGGATTTTATGTATTTTCGTATATCTTAGTTTGAGCGTCTGTCACTGCATGTTTCTGCGCTGGCGTCGCGCGGCGTATATCGGCGTATATTCTCCCGCCAAATTAAGCAGAATAGGTCATCCTGTGTATACTGCAGTTGAAGGTGCTGCGCTGGATAGATCATCCATGTATCCGGCAACATTGAAGATGTATATCGGCCATCTTTATCGAATATTTTAGGCAGGATAGGTAATCTTCGGTATATTGCAAGTTAGAAGCTACAGTAAATAGATCATCCATGCTATTAGTAGAGGCAAGCTTATTAAAAACTTCGCTGTTGCTAACCGAGAAATCCTGAGTATATTGCAAGTTACATGTTACGCTGAATAGATCATCCGTGATGTTGATTATATTACTAGGGTTAACTTACTAAAAATTTTAATTCTTTTAAATGAGCGCGGTATATTTCCGAATAAACTTTGTAGGAAGAACTTGGGCCAATGTATGATATAAAATTGCTATCCGAAATTTTTCGCACTTATGGATTACCATTCCGTGTAATATAAAAAGAGACTGACCAGTGGCGGCTCGTGACTAAAATTAATGGGGGTGCTGCTCCAGAAAATTTTGAGCCTTTATTTTAAAATTATTCTAAAGAAAATAAATATGTCTAGAAGAAAAAAATTTTTTGAAAACCTGATAAGATCCTAAAATAACAAAATCAATATTATTTACCTATTAAATGGTTACAGTTCAAACTTTCATTTAAAAGTAAAATCTATTCTTTTTGTTTTAATTATTTATTTAAACTAAAGAAATCTTTTTCAATCGAAAGCACTGCAAGGGCATTTAGCCTTTCTGATTTCATAGTGCTTCTTAGAAAAGTTTTGATCCTTTTCAGTGTTGAAAAGCAGCGCTCTGCCTCTGAAGTAGTCATAGGAATTGTCAAAATGATTTTAATTAATTTTGTAATTTCACTAAAAACATCATCTAGATTATTTTCCAAGATAAATTTCTGCAGATCAATTAATTTACAATAATCATGAATATCAGACCTAGAATAAAATACTGTTAGTTCGGTTGAAAGTTTTTCTTTGTCAATCATAGTATATGCATCAGTGGTCAGTACTATCCCTTCTGTGGGATATTCATTCTTAAAAGCAGAGAAGCGTGTCTTGTCGTACAATTTAGCATCCACTAAATGATTAGTGGAAGAATATCTGTCCAATATATCAACAATTATACAGTCACACACTTCTTTAGCTTCTGCCATGAGTGTTTTTGAAAGATTCCAACAGTACTTTGAATTTCCTAATTCTAAAATAGTTTTGAAATTGGCTGTATATCTGTTAAATTTAAACACTCTAATTTCTCGAGATTGCATTTATTTTTTATCAAAGTAAAATAAACTGGGTATCGTAACTGCAAGAAAATTCAATGTTACAAAAAATACAGTAGAAAGCTCATGATTAAAATTAAAATTTAAAAAAAATCTTCAAATTCATTTTAAACATTTTTATTAAAATTTAAAGATAAAATCGACATTTCATATTCAAGTATTCGACAAAAGGTTAAAATTTTAGTATTAAGACAACATTTAAAAATAAATTTTTTAAAACAAAATTTATTTAATCTTTAATTTAGAAGATTATTGCATGACTTAAGGCAGGAAATTATCATTTCATTATTTATCGTTATCTATTAATAAGAGTTTAAAAATAAAAATTTTTGCAAAAACAAATTGTCTTCAAAGTTTTTTATTTTTTCTGAAATAATTACAAAAAACTTTTTTCTTAAGTAGATTTATTAAATTAATACTAATCCCAACTGGCAAACAATAATATTTAATTGAATATTAATTATTTGCAGCATAAAGCATTTTTCTTTGGACATGGTACTTTGCTACAATACGCATTAAGTCAAAACAACACAATTTTGAAATAATGGCGCTAAATTATGCGTTCGTTTCGCATTGCTTCGATTTTGCTCGCGGCGTTACTTCGCCGGGAATGATAATAACCGTAAGCTTTAGCGTTGTGCCGGGATAGATTGTATTGGCAGAGTTTAGTCGATCTTGTCTTTGGTTTAGTCGCTAATCCAGTACACCACGGTCAGTACTGCGGAAAGAGCAGTGCTTTTTCGCCTTCCTAGTAGCATATGAAGCTTTTTATGCGCGCAATTGTACAACGTTCAAATACCTCGTCGTTGAAACTGTGGAGCGCACAGTTCCTTACTCGATACAAATATTACGTTTGCATCTTTTTTCATGAATTGGGGCGTTGCTACTGATATTAACCTTAAGGGTTATATGTATAATGTACAAATACATATAAAGAAAGAGCAAAAGAAAAAATACCTCATAGTAAAGGTTATTAATAGATGGAAGTTGGGGGTGCTGCAGTTCCGCAGTGCCTATATGCGAGCCGCCACTGAGACTGACCAAAATTTTTGACAGAAATCAAAACCGAATTTGTGTTCTGTCCTGGTTTTGAGCAATCCTACACTTACTGAGACTTGTTGAAATGAACACCATACGTTCAAATCAAATGTAAATTTCCTCTACTAATAAGAGGCTTATTAGTATTAAATCCAATAAGAGTAATAAATTATTCCACTTTCCGTGTTATATTATTATTATTAAATTTTTCAATGAAATTCCTATAACCTTGCTTTGGTATACTTGTTGTTAAATATTTTAGTAAAGCTTTTCATCATAAGGATCTTGGTGAAACGGACTGGTCCTTGGTTATCAATTTGATTGATCAATATTACCAATATTGAACAATCACAATCAATATTAATTAACAGAAAATTGGAAATTCGGCTAATGTTGAATTAAATAAGAGACAGTAAATAATACGAAGTATTGTTCACAAATTGTTGGTAATGAATGTACAGGAAAAAATATTTAAATGAAGCGTCAAATGCCCCCACGCATTTCAAAAAGTTATTGGTCAGAATTTGTCAGGTTGTTTGCGAATTTCTATTGGTTAGACACATAAGATGACAAGCGCGCGTATTTTAAAACATGAAATTTGCGTCTTACATTAACTTTGCAAAACTTTCTACTAGTGTAATAAAGTCTAGTGATCAAGTTTAGGAACGTGATACTTGCAATAGCAAATAAAAATATGGGCGAGGGCTCATTTAATGCAGAATAACTTGTAGAAACAGTTTTAAATCTGCACATAAACAATTGCAAAAGCTGAAGTTATATATGGACTGTTTTTAACAACTATTTTAGGCAGGATAGGTAATCCTCCGTATAATTCAAGTTAGAAGTTACAGTAGATAGATCATCCAGAGACCAAGATCATCCACGATATTTATTCACCCAATAGAAATCCAACAGATCATGTGATGGATTGCAACCAATAATCTTTTGGAATGCGTCGCGATATTTGGCGCTTTCCATATGCAATGACGCTGACATAACTAACAACTAATTGGAGGGAAATTTAAATAATAAATAAATTACAATTATTGATTCATTAAAATGTACCGCCTTCACAGAAACATGCACATAAGCCATGTACAATACTACCGAATATTTTTATGAACTAATGAATTTATTTATAAGTAGTCGGTTTGTTTATAATTTCTATTATCAAAAGCTGCTTGGTGAATATTAATAAAACTAAACAAAATCGGTTTTATAGGGTTCAAGTTACACAGTTTAAAATGGGCAATTCAGTAGCTTTTTTTAAAATAAAACTCTTTTAAATCTCCCAGGAAAACAAATTTTCTAAACACTTCTAAATCTCTCTTTTAAATGTCTTCAATGTACATAGTTTTGTACTTTTATGGTATTTATATTGACTTGAATTACAGTTGCAGATTGACCCTTACGAATAGCGGCAATAAGAATCATTTTTGCATTGCAACGTATCGGAAAAATGGTTAATGCGCGAAGTTCGTCTCTCCTGCTAATGGCGCCAAATTCAAATTTAGTGAATACATTTGCATTTTTGACTACATTTAAATATGTTTAAAACCTGGTGGTGTCATCTTTTAGAATGTAGCTAAACATAAAAAAATAAATCTATTCAAGGCATCTTTTACTGCTTTTTCCGTTAATTCAATATTTTAGCATCTAGAGGGCGGATATGTTTGAATTTTTGGCTGCATTTAAATGTCCAACATAAAAAAGTAACTAACATTATTCTACTACTGTCATCTATTAGAATACAGTTAAATATTGAAAAAAAATCTACTCACTGCATCATTAACTGCTTTTTCCATTAATTTAAATATGGATGTTTCATATTTGAGCTTCTAGAGGGCTTCTTGCTGTATTCTTTAGTAAGTTGACAATTTTTATGTGCAAAAAATCTCTGAAATGCGGTTTTTTCAAAATATTATAATTTCCTCTGCATTTTGATTAGAATAGAATGTAATTTAAGAAGCTGAGTTTTCAAGATATGCAATTTAATAGGTGTAGTAATTTAGTAGGTTATAATAATTTAAAATTATAATGACAAACTATAAAAAAGCGTATTTGCTACGGACTAAATTCATTTAGAAAAATCTTCGATTCTATAATTTTACCTAATTCGATCTACATCTTAAATCAAGATATTTTCTACGCTTAGAAATCTCAAAATTCATGTAAAATAATTCTAAAAGTAATAACAATAATTGGCTTAAAAATTTTCCTCGAAAGATTATTACTTCTTGAAAAACTTGAGACAAATATTTATTGTTTTTTTTTTGTTTTGATTTCATTCATAAATTTTAATTATTTTTACTGCTTTTATAATGTTTTGATTTTAAATTTAAAATGTCATGTCTCCTTTTCCCATGTACACATTAAAACCTAATTTCAAAGATGAACCTAAAATTCAAACGTTTTCTTAATTTTGATTTCAAATTTATACTTTTTTCTTTAATCTTTGAATTTTGAGATATATTGCTTTTATATAAAACTTTTACATTTATAGAAGCTTTGATTTTGCTTTTTTCTGCAATTTCAATCATCTCGAAACTTGCTTTTTATTTAATTTCAAATTTATCCTCGAAAGTTACATTTTCAAAAAAGATCAAATTTGATTATTCAATCTTTTTCCAAATCGATTTCAAATTGCAAAGTTAAAAATCTAACTTTTTTTTATTAGTAAATTATATTTAAAAACTGAATGGAAGAAATTGCTGTTCATAATATTGGCTTGGTAAAATTTCATTTAAGTCCTTTGTAACACCGAAAATTCATATGAAAAAACCATGAAGGGCAAATTTATGGAACAGCGGAATATTAAATAGTTATTTACATATAAAGGTTTAAACTATCAATTTTCTAATGATCATAATTTTTTCACTGCCCTTTTTTGTTATAAATGAATAAAGAAAATAATTTTTTTGCAACAAATTTCTCCTTCTTTATTCTAGTGTATTAACGTATTGTACATTGTATATGGAACATAACAATGTGCTAAAAAACCTAAAAAAGCATAAACATAATGTTATCAACTACTGTCCACAAATTAATCTGCCAACGCTGGGAGTTTTTATAATTTTCTTTTACAAATCGTGAAACATGTTTATTTATTATTTTTATTTGAAATATCAATTGCATGTACTGGACTAAAATAAAAAACAAAAATTTAGGAAAAAGTACACAATTTATTAACCACTCTAAAAACATTTTGCGGGAAATCCAAATTTTTCTTCTACATTACATTAATTTTTATAATTACTGGATCCTATATTTATGTTAGGATTACTAATTTCAGAATCACTGACCGTTATAACTATCGTTTTACTTAAAGACGGGAATAGAAGTTCATCCTAATCAGATTCAATATCCTTGGAAATTAAACCTTTGGACGTTTTCAAAATTCAGATCAAATTTTGCATGTACAGTATTCAATTAATATTGAAAAACCAATAGATAATTCATTCCATCCCTCCAAATTAAGGTAAATAAATACGTTAGTAACCGAGTACTCGGAGAGTTTTCATGCATGCAAATAACGGACAATAAACGATTTCAAAACATACCGATGCCTAAAAAATAGACGCGACGCAAAAATAGTGCGATGCGAGTGCGCGGAGAGTTTATACGCACGCAAATACGGAACAATTAGCGTTTTCAAAACATGCCGATACCTAAGAAATAGACCGCAACGCGAAAGTAATGCGGTCCGCGAGATTGTATGGGATAAATGAATCACGGCTTCCCCGTCCCCCACTTCAACACGTGTGCACCTGGCAATAGCTTCAACTTAAAATTGGCAACAAAGCCGGATGATTGATCCACTGCAACATAGATCCCGCCAAAATATACAGGATGACCGAAAGCTGGTACTTTAACTGATGAATATACTCCAGATGATCGAAAGATGCCGTTTTCGTCGGAGGATATAGAGATATCAGGTTCGATGAAATTTCAAAAAATTTTTGCTCAATTTTTTGTGTGATTCGTATTAAGAGTACCATAATAATCCAGTATACGCATTAAAATTTAATATATATGCACTCCTTCTGGTAGATGAGTTAATTCCGGGTTATATGTAAGATGACCGATAGATAGCGAGATGCAAATATATACATATATATATATATATATATATATATATATATATATATATCATATTTGAAAATGAAAAAATTAATCACAAAATTCTGTTTAAAGTTTTGAATCAAAAAAAAATAATAATAGTTCCATGAAAAATGAACAAATACACAAATAAACAAACCAAATATAAAAATAAATTAATAAACAGTTTTTACAATTGAAACTTATAAATAATGAGTATATGATGAATTTCATCACTAAAATTAATAAAAAGAGCTAAAATTTCAAAAAAATTCATTTTGGTAAAAACTGATAGCCAAAAAATTATTTTGCGAATTAGTTATTAAATAAAATTAAAAAAGATACTTACTCTGGATTTTTATTTTCAGGTATTGCTTCAGTATTCTATTCATTATTTTATTTTTAGTTCTTCACTTAAAAGTCTCAAACACGAAACTAAATTTTATTTCAAAAAAATATTTTCTCTATAGCTGCAAACTTTAAAGCCTAATTAGTGGGGATGGCGTGGTGGTGGAAGTTTTGCTGATAGTGATGGAGGAATCCCTAATGCGTTGCAGCATACATCCGTTTGGTAATTGATTTTTCTCATTTTTCTGATGCATATGGTTTCAAATTTTTACAAGTTGACAGGTGAGCATCACTAGGAAAGTAGCAGCACGCTTTTGATTCAAAATCCAACAGCATCACCATCTGTCAGTATCTTTATGTTTCCTGTATTCAGCCTCCCACGCTCAGCCCATTTCAAATTAAAAGGTCTTCCTTAGTTATCCATGAATTATGACTGTTTGAAAATCCTAACCACTTTACATATAATTTATTTCCTTTCCTGCGTAACACTTTTTCAACAAGATAGGGATCGGGATATTTTGTTTTCGATAATTCATAATCGTAAAATCCTCCTCGAATAATTGTATCATCGACATCTTTTAAAATATACTTTGGAGGGTTAGTGTTTTTCACTTGCTCGATAGTGAAAACTTCTGTAGTCCAATTTGGCGTGTATCCTTTCTCAAATGCGTGTTTAAATTTGCTTATTCGGACTTTGTCGTTAACTTTAAGTTTAGCTAAGGGAAATATTTTTATTTTGCTATAAACACTTTTCAATAAACGTTCCTCATTAGAACGGTTTACATCCTGAATAATATGAATCCATTTGTAGGATCCGCTTAAACAGAATTTTTTCCACATCCACTCTTTTAAAGTCCTATTAAATCTTTCAACAATAGAAGCTTTTAATGTGCTATATGTTGAATAGTGGTTTATGTTGTACTTTATCATCACTTTTTGAAAATGCGGGTTATAAAATTCTTTTCCCATATCAGTTTGCAGATGTTTAGGAGACCCATATATTTGACCAGTTAAAATTCTGTCCATCGCTTTAGCAACTTCGACACCAGTCTTTGTTTGGATTGGAGCAGCCCAAGCAAATTTAGAAAAAGCATCGATTACAGTTAATAGGTATCGGTAGCCCTTGTTCGCTCTGGCATATTCTCCCATTTCAACCAAATCTGCTTGCCATAAATCATTAATGCCTTTTAAAAATACCGCTCGATGTTTAAAATTCCTTCTGGCCGGTTTTTGAAGTTCAACGACAATTTGCAGTTAACTCATCTTTATTATCGACGATTGTTAATTGCATTAATCACTTTTTAATTTTCTAAATGTTGTAAGAGATAAGGTAAAACCGAAATGGTTTTTTCTATCGCATCTATTTTTTTTCAACTGGTCCAAATAATTGTTGAATAGATTTCTCCATCACTACCATCTTCTCTTCGAAGGCGTTAAATTGCGTTTGTAGTTCCTTTAATTTATTGCTTATAGAATAAATGGCTTGTCTAAATTCTAATTTTAAGGAATAATATTGATTATCTAAATTATTTTCTGTTGGATGCGTGCGCCCGAACTTGTCCACCGTCATTATACTGATGAGCCGAAAAATAGTTTGCAAAGTTATTTTAAACAATAATGTTTTTTCTCTTAATTCTTCTATTATCGAAATTATTTCATTGCTATGATTCGTGTGCCCAGCTTGTTTCGACGCAAGCAATAACCTTAGTCTCTCGACTAATTCATTCGAATCATTCCAATATACATAGTTGGTTTTTTTATTTGTATAACGCATGAGACCGTGCCCCGTCTTCAATTTCTTACTCTGTAGTCTTTTAATAAAATTATATTTAAAGCTTCTACTTCCAGCAAGTCGTAGGGTTTTATCAAATTTTTGATGCATTAAATTTGTATCTTTAACAATTTTTAAATATGAAAGCAAATCCTCATTTGTACATTTATTTTTATTAGATTTTTTTTTAAAACAACAACTCATACAATCCGGGAGTTAATTTGTAATAGTTATTGTTTATAACAATGTCATTTTCGGTTGTTATTGCTAAAGGTGAACTACCTATTTTCCAATTTTTGTCCGCATCAAAATAAACACCATATTTATGATCTAAATTATTTGGTGGTATATTTTTATTTAATCGTTCTATTTTTGTATCTGTTGTAGAAAGAATCTGCGATGGTGTTGATGTCTGCCCTAACGCTTTAATTGTATCATTTTTATCACTACACTCTTCACCAGACGATGCACTAATAAATGGGTGAATATTATCATCATCATCATCATCATCATCATGATAGTTGATTTTTTCCGATATAACTTTAATTGGAGGTGATGACTGAAAATAATCTCTCGGTTCCTTTTTTATTATTTGTTCACATTTTATTTTAGGTTTGGCAGAGGTCAATTTATTTCCCGTTTCAACAATTGTTTTTAAAGGATTTGTTATTGGCTCAAAGATGTGTTCAAACGTTTGAGCTTCATTCGCTTTGTCTGCTTTCAATGCGTCATATTTCTTGCGAATAATTTTACGCGCTTCAATAATAATTTTAATAAGCTCTTCATTCATTTTATCTCTTTCGCTCGACAACAGACAACGGTGTAAATATCATCATGGTTCTTTGGTAGTTTAACGCGGTTCCGAAACATTCGTTTCTTTGACCGCCATCTTCTAGTGAACATTACTATGGTGATAACTTTGTGAGCTGCGGAGGCCGCCGATCGAAAGCTACTCAATTCACCCCCGATGGCAGGCATCCGTGATCGACAGCAGTCGCTCTAAAGAAGGCTACTCGGTCCACCTTCTTTAGCGCGCGCCGTCGACCGCGCTCGTGTTGTTAAGTGCGCTAGCGATAGATCTTTTACCGGGCGAAAGCTACTCAATTCATCTTCGTCGGTAAGCGACCCTCGGTTGCGTGTTGTCGCATCAATTGAAAGCTACTCAATCCACCTTCATTGGTACGACTAACAACAGTGATTATCGTTTAGTTACTGTTCATCTTTTGTAGAATCTGTCTGGGCCTTTTGTGCCTACTTTCAATGGTATCTTCACAGATTACGAAGATACCATCTGTTATTTCAGAGATCTGTGTGTTTGTATGAGTCTGCATTTTTGCATATGTTTTTGTGGCCAGTGTTTTGATGTGTTCCATAAGCGTCGGAATCTTCAGATCGTTATGGATTTGCTCGTTTGTCATGTAGTAAGGCGCGTTGACGCATTGTCTTAGCGTTTTATTTTCAATTATTTCTAGCGTGTGCAGTTGTCGTGGACTTGCTCTCAGCCAGACTTCCGATGCATACGTTAGATTCGGTCGAATGATTGCCTTGTACAGGTTTAGTTTGTTTCTGATATCCAATTTGCTTCTGTTGTTTAAGGGTGGGTAGATATATCCTTTTAGTTGTTTGGTTTTCGTCGCAATGCTTTGAATGTGTGCATTGTATGAAAGTGTTTTGTCCATGGTTACTCCGAGGTATTTCACTTGTTTCACCCACGGAATCGGAGTGTCGTTTAATTTGAGCTTTTCTCCGGTTCTTTCTTTTTCCTGCTGAATATTATAGCTTGGCTCTTGCTTGCGTTTGTTTGAATCCTCCATGTATTCATCCAACTTTCTATATCGTTGAGATGATATTGTAGGTTTATGGTGATTTTTGTCCATATTCTTGACTGTGTGATTATGGCCGTGTCGTCTGCGCATAAAGCGATCTTGGTGTTCTCCTTTTTTGGAATATCAGCGGTATAGATGAGATACAGTATCGGTCCTAGTAAAGATCCTTGAGGCACGCCTGCTGTCATTTCTTTGATGCTGGATGTCTTTTCGGTAATCTTGACGTAGAATTTTCTTCTGTCCAGGTATGATTTAATTATTTTTCCGTAGGCCAGTGGGATTCCCAGCTGAACTGATTTGTATATCAGTCCAGTGTGCCAGACTTTGTCGAAGGCTTTTGCAACATCTAGGAATATGGCTCCAGAGGTTTTTCCTTTGTTGTTGCCTTCGAGGATATGTTCGGTTATTCTCGATAATTGGTGAACCGTGGAGTGTTCCTGCCTGAATCCAAACTGTTCGTCCGGTAGGATATTTCCGTCTTTTTTTATCTTGTTCAGTCTGGTTAGAATAGTCCTTTCGGCTATTTTGCTAAGACTTGACAGCAGGCTGATAGGTCGGTAGCTGTCGACGCTGTTTCTCGGCTTTCCCGGTTTATGGATCATTATTGTTTCTGCCGTCTTCCACCTGATTGGATAGACGCGAAGTTTGAAGATTGCGTTGCATATGTTCTTGAGGTCTTCTACTGCTTCTGGCGGAAGCATTTTTATCGTAAAGTTCCTTATGTTGTCTGGACTAGGCGACCTTTTCGACACAAAGTTCTTAATAATCGTTTGTAACTCCGAGGTTGAGAAGGGTCTCAGTGTGTGTTTCAACGTTCGAGTTGTGCGTTCTGTCTATCGAAGGATTTGGGCTGAATTGCTTTTGCAGCATTTCTGCAAACGCCTCGGCCTTTTCCTCGTTTGTGATAGCATTTCCGTTATTTGTTTTTAACGGAGGCAAGTCTCTGCTTGTTTGTCTCAGTTTCTTGGCAAGTTTCCAGGGTGTTTCGTCCTTGTCGTTGAAACTTTCTAGGTGTTTTTTCCATTTTCTGTTGTACTCTTCTTTCAGAAGATTTTTGACTTCGTTTGTGAGTCTGTTTAGTGTATTCTTATCAGACGGGTGCAAAGTTCTGTGATACGTTTTCTTCGCTACATTTTTACGTTTTATGAGCGTCGCTATTTGGTCTGGTAAATTTTCCTGCCTCCTATTTTGCTGCGTTGTTGTAGTTGCGACGGAGAGAGCTTGTTTTATGTGTTTTTCAAACTGATCGGTGGCCCAATTCAGGTGTTTCACGCTTTCGATGTTGTGTTTTTGTGGAACATATTCACGTTGGAATTTTGTCCAGTTGATCTTGGTTTTTGTGTAGAGCTGTGATTGGTTTGGATTTCCATATGTGATGATAAGGGGACAGTGGTCTGACGATAATTCCTCTATGACTTGGATATTCAGGTCGAGCGCCAGGTTTTTGTGTACCGTAACGTCGAGAATATCCGCAGTCGTCGAGTTGTCCGGATAATGTGTTGGCTCTAGTGGAGGGTCGATAATTATATTTCTGTTCTCCAAGTATCTCCAAAGTCTGTTTCCTTTTGTGTTTGTAGCTTTGCAGTGCCAGTTTTTGTGCTTGGCGTTGAGGTCTCCTGCTATCAGAGTGGGTGAGATTTTGTCAAGTTCCTCTTCTATTTCCTTTTTTGTGGGCGGTGAGTATACAGAGTACAGTGGGAGTTTTGAGTGTCGCAGCTGTATTTCAACTTCCGTATATTCGATGTCAGGTTTGTCGCCGTTTGACTCGAGGGCGTGGTGTTCGATGCCAATTTTAACTAGCACGGCCACGCCTCCTCCTGCTTTGTCTTCTCGGTCCTTTCTGTAGGTCAAATAGTTGGGAATCTTAGATGGGTTTCTCCGAGCAGAACAATATCTGGTTTGTGTTCTGAGACGAAGACTTTCAGTTCCGATAGCTTGTTTATGATACTGTTTGCGTTCCAGGCTATGATTTTCAGCCCGGTAGGATTTTTTAGCCTTTTTTGGTGTGTGTCCATTTAAAAGGTTGTTAGGATTTTCGTAATTTTTCTGGTGAAGCTGATCTCTTGACCCTCGGTTGGCTTAAGTTGTGCAAATTCTATCAACATCTCTGCTAGAAGAACTGCAATTTGGGTTTTTGCAGAAGTTTTTTCTTTTTGCGATGGTTTCATTGCCGGTTTGTTTTTCTGTGTCTCTTGTTGTTGAGGCTTTTCAGTTTTAAAATTCAGCGGTTTTGCCCAAAGCTGACACAGTAGGTTTTTGTGCCGTTGTCTTGGGAACTTGAGGTTTTTCGGTCTCTGTCGTTTGTTGTGCGGGTATCTTCCTATACTGCCTGGAAATTGCAGTGTGAGCTCCTCCACAGTTTACGCATTTTGCGGCGGTAGTTTTTTCTTTGTCGCAGAGATGTGTGCTGTTTGCTTCTGCACACTTCATGCACCGGTATTCTGCGCGTTGCAGTTCTTTTGAATATGCCCGTACAATTGGCATCTGTGACATTGAATCACAACTCCGGTCGTTTTAAGCGGCTCAATAGACTGGTAAAGTACCACAGAAAAAAATTGGCGGGAAATTCAAACCCAGTTCATAACTTTCAATGCACGAATTTTCACCCATGTAATTCTTATGGGCGAAAACATTGACTATTTTCTAAGCGCCTGGAAACAGTTGAAAGTAAATTTCTTAATAAAAAAATTATATGTCATACAAAGTACAAACCTTTAGCTTGTATTTAATGAAAAATAAACTTAACAAAAGATGCTAATAAAGAAATTATTTTAAAAAAATCAAAGCTAGTACACATCAATGTCGTAACTTGCTTCGCCTGATAGTCATTTAGTTACTTTTTTTTTGCAACTAGATCGGAAATATCAACAGTGTTATTTGTTTTGACAGAAGCGTTCTAAGACAAGCACGTGGACAAGTATTTTCGTTGTTTGCCTTATTTGTGTTTTCTTGGTGTTTTGTTATATTTTTGGATATTATGGTGTTGTGTTTTGCTCCTGGGTGTTCCCATGATCACAATGGAACCTGTAAAATGTTCTCAGTTCCTGCTGACGCAGATACATTTAAAAAATGGAGCAAGCTTTTACAGTGGTAAGTGCATAATTGTTTTTTTTTTGTGAAATGTGAACCAATAACAGAATTTACTTTTAGCCGAGCTGATAGAGTTCTTGCACGCACTTCAAAGTTGTGCAGTTGCCATTTTTTGAATGGAGAAAAAAAAAATGGACCTACCATATTTTCTCATAATGAAGGGAAAGGGTTTACATTTCCCCTACTTGATAAATGTACTAGAAAAAAGAGGTGAGTAAGCTCTTTTCTGAGATGTAATAATAATTTAAATAATCAAATTATACATGTTCACTGAGAAATTGAAGGGTCTTGACGAATTCTAAAATATATCACAGTTTTCTAATTATAAGGGAGTGTCAAGTTTTCATTGAGAATTAATTTTAAATACGAATATATATACCGGGTGTTTTTTTTTTAGTTGGGAGGTTACTTTTATATGGAATATCACTTATTATAAAAGCAAACTGATTTGGTCGATAGGGCTAATCGGAGCTAAACTACCTTTCAAATATATTTTCAACTTCCTCCCACTTCCAGTTATACTGGAAGTAGACATCAACTTTCTTATTTTAAATAGCAACCCCCAAATTTTATACTTTATTTGGATTTTACGTAGAAAAATAAGGTAAGTTTATGTATACATGTTTATTTCTACCTTTAATCGTTTTAAAGATATTTCAATTTTTCGAAAAAAAATGACAGAAAAGAGGGTTATTTTGACTCTTTGTATCTTTTTTATTATTTGCAGTAAAAACATGAAATTTGGGCTGAGGTCATGGAATATTATGGAGACCATAATAACGTAATCAAGTTTTACATTTAATACACAGGGTGATATAAATTTTATGATCTTTATTGTTTTTGTTTTATTCAAAAAAACTCTGTTTTTTTAAATAGGAATTATATGTTTTTTAATCATTTTTGGATTCTTCACATAAAAAGACGAAAAAAGGTATATGACTAATTTTTTAAAATTTTGCAGCGTTACAGAGATATAATTCAAAATAAAAAAGAAAAATATATCTTTTTTTTCTCTAGTAGCAACATGGAAGAATACAAAATTTTCAAAAATAAGACAACCACAAGGCCTAAAAATTTTAGAAGACAGTTTAGCTCCGATTAGTCCCATCGACAAAATCAGTTTGCCTTTATATTAAGTAGTACTCCATATAAAGGTAACCTCCCAACTAAAAAAAACACCCTGTATATATATATATATATATATATACCCTGTAAAATTTTGACAATCTATCAAGGTGTCAGATAATATAATTTCTATTTACAGAAAAACTGCTGATACTGTTTTAACTTCATCAGAAACAGTTAGGAAAATTGAGGAGGACCAGCCCACAACTTCAACACCCTCACCCAAAGATGAAGAAATCAGACTTTTAGTAGAAAAAGTTACTCTTTTGGAACAAAAAGTGAGGTTGCTGGGAGAAACAAAAATGTACTCCTATAAAAATATTAAGGACAATGTTAAATTAATTAGGCTGTACACTGGATTACCCGATAATGATACTTTTCAAGCTCTATTGAGCTTTGTAAATGCTTACAATTTCAGTTATTATTGTGGGTGGAAAGTATCAAGGATCAGTATTGAAGATCAATTATTTTTAACACTCATCAAGCTCCGACTAAATTGTCCAAATTTGGACTTAGCTACAAGATTCAATTGCAGTGTAACAACTGTTTCAAACATATTTTTAACTTTTGTTTATCTTTTGCATTCTATCTTGTATAAAAATTTCATGTCAAAGATACCTACAAGAAATAAAGTTAAAACATGTTTACCTTCTGCCTTTGCTAATTTTACTTCTTGTAGAGTTATCTTTGACTGCACAGAAATAAAAATTAATAAACCTATTAATATTTTAGAGCAAAGGCAAACTTTCAGTAGTTATAAACATATAAATACTTATAAGGCCCTTACTGGTGTTGCACCAAACGGTGTAATTGTTTTTGTTAGCAATTTGTACCCTGGCTCTTTGTCAGATAAAGTCATATTCGAAGATTCTAAAGTTGCTACTCAATTAGAAGCAGGCGATATGATTATGGTGGATAAAGGTTTCTTAATACGTGATATAGTGCCACCTGGGGTGCATATTAACATGCCTCCTTTTTTAATGCACAAACGGTTCACGCGTGAGGAGGCGATTCAAACTATGAACATTGCAAAATGCAGAATACATATTGAAAGAGCCAATGCTCGCATTAAAGCCTTCCGTATTTTAAATTTAATTCCCGCTTCTTTAAAAAAACATTCTTCCATAATATTTCAAGTGATTTGTTCACTAGTAAATTTGCAAAATCCTTTGTTAAGGGAAATTGAAAACCTGCTGGATGTAGAAGATTAATTTATTTTCTGCAGGTTGATTCAAAAATACTTTGACAAACTGCAGATGACTGCTGACATTATTTTAAGATGGACAGTTCCTATAAACTTGGTGCCACGTTCAAGATCGTTTATTGAGTAGGATACAGGGTCATATTCACATTGAATGCTTTTTAAAATTACCTATTTCAATTACCCTACTAATGAAAAAAATTGATGTGGATGGAAAAATGCTATATCCAACCAAAAAAGGGCCATATTAATCAGTAAGTTTTTTTTATACAATGCGGTCCAAAATTAACGCATAAATTCATTATTTACCTAATTTAGAATTTATGAGCAGGTCTATGTTGAATTCTAAAATGAAACTTTTTAAGCATAATTTTATCCTTTTTCTTCAATCTCCCTGAAGTGACAATTACCCCTTTGAGATTTTTAAATTGAACGAGAGTGTGCTTGATAGATCATTTGGAAGGGATTTTAATTATCTATTCAGCAAAGGTTTTTTGAATTTTATTAATATTTGTTGAGAAAATTAAATTTGACAATTTTAAAATGTGTTTGAAATGTCTATCAAATTTGACTTTTCTAATTGATTTTGTATCCTAATTATTCAATTTAAATGTATTCCTTTTTTCTGATACGCGGATGGCAAAATATCCAACACGAAGGAAGAAGTAAAAAGGATTTCTTTTTTACATATCAGAAATAAATATACTTTTTTTCTTTACCTCCAATTTATTAGTAAAATCCTGTATCACGTTAATTTTTAAATCTAAAATGACTTTATTTTGTAAGCATAATTTGATACCGCCTCCTTTAGCCCCCTTAAAGTTACAGCTACCATTTAAAATTTTTAAATAGAACAAGGACGCTTACTATAGCTCATATGAAAGGATTTATATAGTTAGGAGTCATTAACAAAGTTCTGATTGATTTTAATAAGCTATTCTATTGGGCCAGTCAGGTACTGTACAATGTTTTGATTGAGAGAGCGTACAGACACGTATGTTGCCGAAAACATCGACTACAGAAAATAGCCTGCGTATCGTCTCTAGTTATAAAAACTCTTTATTTCAAACAGTGTTTACTGATATTTGGAAACAAGAGAAATTTGTAAGTAATTACACATACTGATTATCAATTATGAATAAGTGTAATGTTAGGTTGTAACATATTTCTATACATTTAAAATAAATAATTATTGAATATGAATGTTGAAGAATTACTTTATTGTTAAGTTGTAATATATATTTCTGTACATATGTAAATAATAATAAATAATTAAATAATAGAATTGGTTACTGAAAAATGTCAATTTTTGTTTAAATATTTCAACCAGTGTCCACTAATATACATGTGAAATTTGTAATAAATTATTGAATATGAATGTTGAAGAATTAGTTTATTGTTAACTTGTAATACATATTTCTCATACATTTATAAAAACAATATAATACTTAATTACTAAACAAAATTATTAATTTCCTTTTAAATAATGTTCAGTCTAGCAATATTTAATTGAATATTAAATTATAATACATATTGCTATACATTTATGTAGATACAAAAAACACATTTTAGTCACAAGTTATATAGAATATTTTTTTAACATCATTCAAAATTAGAAAACAATATAATATTGCAAAAATTCAGCAAAATTGATAACATTGACCAATGCAATATTTAATCGAGTGTTATAATTACATTTTATTTCACTCTAAAGTTCAAATAAAGTTCTTTATTTTACGCTTTTTGATTTGTTTTACCCTTGCCAATAATAACATTGTTTTGATTCAAGCCTGTTTGCAAACAATTGAAAACAATTTGAACATTTTTTCATATTTTACAAATATTTTAATAAGCCAAACTTTTTAACATTTCCAAATAAATAAGAGATGTTAAAATATACTTGAATTCATTAAATCTAGATATCAACAAATATTGTAAATTGATTTGTATTTAAGACTTAAGGTTCATACTCTGATATGAAAATGGAAGGTGACTGATATGTCAACACACCACCCAAACTGCTAGATCTAGAAGCTTGACAGAGGTTACATCTATGAACAATAAATCCTTTCAATAATTATTGAACAGATTTATTAATTTTGACTTAAATATTTTAAATAGTGTTCAAAATAAAACCTTTTTAATAAAATTAAATTTTGGGCCCAATTTTCATCTTTTTTTATATTCAATACTTCTATGCCTGAAGAACAACTATACATAATTAACTTACAAAACTTTCTGTTTGTTATGTAGAGTTGTCCTTGAATTTGGTGATAATAACTGTGACTTTTGTTGACATGCCAGCTCCCTGCTATAAAATAAATAATATCTTTTGATGTTAATACATCCTTTAAAATTTTATTTTGGCAGGAATATGGGCATTTGACTTCCACAATGCCATCCTCTCCTGCAAAAAGAGCATAGTAATAAAAACAAACCTACATAGAATGCACAAATGATCAAAAAACAGGAATAGTGATCTTGTTGCAATTAACCCTCACCTATTAAGCCATCAGGACTGGCTCCTAAATATCCGCATTTGTCAAGCCACAACCCTGTTGCCTGAATTTTTTTTTCAAATTGTTCCTCAAATTTGGCAATGGCAACTTTTTCGTACCTTCTTCCGTACTGAATTTGTCGTAGTCCTTCAAGATTATAAGAACCTTAATTTAAAAAAAAATGATATAAATATTACAAAAATGTCTACAAATATACAAGGTGTTTGGAAAATGTGTCATTGTGAAATGCGGCTAATCATACATTGTTTAAAAACTAATAATTTTGCTTCACTTTTACCTCCTTTCAGTATTGTACCAACTTTTCAAAACATCTTTTATATAAAAAGAATTATCATGACATCAACATGTTACTTACCTACTAGTTTCTTAAAAAGAGAAACTGGAAAGCTATTTATATTGTAAGCTTTTATAACAGCACCAAAATTTGATGCAGTTATCCGATGCTTTCTGAAGATTAACCAATTGGAATTTTCGCTTTGCCCAATGGTTTTTTCTGCCACAAACTGAATTATTTCAGGACTCAGCTTCAGTTTATTTTCTAAAAAACTCCTTTTTGATTTTGATAAAATGTACTCTTCCGACAACAAGACATCTTCCACATATGGAATAATGTTTTCATTTTTAATGTCTGCTTCCGGAGACATTAGCCATAAAAGACCCATGTTGTGGTCAATCTTCTTTAATTTTTTTCTAAATTCTTCAATATGGTCCTTGTCTTCTGTTTTTGGGGTTGGTGCTGGCAGTATTTTTCCTGGCATAATTGCATACACATTTGTGTTTACTGGCGGTTTTGGTGTCCAGGGACATGGTATGTCTGTTCGTGAAAGATTATAATGGGCACACAGTGCTACCGATGCCATATGATGACAGACAAATTCACCTCTAGGGCATGAGCAACTTGCTTTCTCGATACTATAGTCAAAGCGAAGGTAAATCTAACAACAAACATAAATTTTATTTTCAGCAAATAAGTATTTTCTAATCTTACCATAATATTATATTTCATCTTTTTCATGCTTGCTGCTACAACTGCTTTAATTGTCTTAGTATCTGCATCAAAACTACATGACAGCACATTCTTAGACACATAGGAATTTTCACCTCTTTCAATACAATTAGGATCTTCAATAAAAAATTTATAAATGGCTGAGAGAGATAATACCCTAGTCTCAACACCAGATAATAAAGAAGTCGCCATTTTTTTCTTCAAATCTTCACTCTGTTCGATATAAAATATTTAAATAAATAATGTCAACCACATGTTGTATTTGAATAATTTCTTACCAAACTATAACTAATGTAGTATGTATGAAAGTCTATAATAAATTAAATTGTTCAGTTCAAATAACACAAACACTCGCACCAAGCTGCAAAATAAAATTTACGAAACACAAAACCAAAACAACAAAACGTGTCCACATACAAAAACAGCAAACGCTAATGTTAAATAATCAACACGTGACAGTCTAGTGACAAAATCTGCTCAGTTGTCATTTTCTGGTGGAAATAGCCGAACTAAGTGTAGACAAACGTTATTTTGCACAACCCCTTACTTTTTATTTTTGAATTATTCGATAAGTAATTAAATAAGGTACATATAAATGATATTACTGCAATCTAGATTATTGAAGCAAGCTTATCAAGATAACTAAATGTTTAAGAGATCCTGCATAAACCTTCTGAAGACGATTTAATATGACCCTCCATAAGAAACGCATTGAAGCAAATTTGAATTATGAACTACGCGCGTAAACCCAAGTTTAACCTAACTTTACTGGTCTATTGATATATTGAGGCCGTTTACTTTTGTAATTCCGTAAATCGGCTTGTACTTGCGTTCCAGTTCAACAAGTACAATCGGGGCCGGTTTTCCTCCTTTTCCGTTCATCCGTGTGATTTTAATTGTCGGGTATCCTTGTGCCTTGAGATCCTCGTGCACGTCTTTTTCATGTGTTTCTTGTGGAATACATCGTATTACACTTTTAACGATTTTTCCTCCCTCAGTTGGTGGGTGTGGAATTCAAGGTTTGCCTCCTTGAATACCTTGTACATTCTTCGGTGGTCGTTTACGTTTTGGGGGTACGATTCTAATTCCGTCTCGGGTTGTTGAAGCTCTTGAGTAGACTATCTTTGTCTCCCTCAAGTGTTTGCTGATTTTAGTCCATTTATCCTTGTTCCTGAGAATAATCGGTGACGTATTATTCTCAGGGGTTGTGTCTTTTTGGGTGGTTTGAATGGCCGTTTTGTCTGCTGTTGTGGTATAGGTCCTCTTATTTTGTGTTCTTTTCTTCCGTGGGGGCTCTTCCTTGTTATGGGGGGTTTCTTCTTCTTCGATGGGCTGGGGGTCTTCTTCTCGGTCCTCTTCGCTGGTTTGTAGGGCGGCAAATCGGTTTTGCCCTACAATTTTCTCGTCGTGGTTATCATCGGTCCTCTTCTTCTTTGTGGTTTTTTTCGGTGAAGAGTAGGATTCGACTTGCATTTTGCAAGCCTCCTCCGCCTCTTTTTTAAGATGAGCTATTCGCTCATTTACTACCTCGGCCAACCGAATAAGTTCGGCCAGGTCGCACTCGATAACACTTTTCATCGTCGTAGATTGCGGCACCAACGATCCTGGGAACTGGACGCACACAATTTAAACTTTGAAAAGCACTAACTTTTCACTTAAACTAGTTGACTAGAGTCGCACTTTGGGAAGCTGCTACACCTCCGTTCAGTACGAGTACTATGGCAACTGTAAAAATTTTTATAGGAAATAACATATTTATTTTTGTTAATAAAATCTGCTAACAATTTTGTAAATTTTGAATTTGGCGGACATTTTCTTTCGGGACAAAACGGTAAATAATTATGAACATCATGTAGATGCTTCGGATACTCTAAATCGACTTCTAAGATGTAGCCAATTTTTGAATCTGATCTTATGCTCATAATCTTGTTTTCAAGAAAGTCTACATTTTTCGTCCACTCAAAATTATTAAATGGAAGTGGCTGGGACATCGCCCAGCCATATAAATTATTAACATCTAAATATACTAAATAATTCGATTGACAGTTTGCATCGTAATTCGGTATATATTTATTATTCGCTACAGAGTGCGTATTCGAGCATTGCGTTAATCCGCCCCTGATACCTTTTTTCACAAAATTGCACATGTTTCTGGCAGTAAACAATTCCAAAGTAATATTTGTATATTTCAACATTGCATTTCCGGTTAATCCAGGTGCTGGAAAATAATGACAAGGATCCAAAGAATAAATTTTTAAACAGATATTTTTAAAATTTTCAAACACATCTGTTGGCAGTAGCACGTCAGTTTGAAGGTATAATTTTAAATAATCCCATAGAGTGGTACAACGAAATGTTTGCCACACTTCTCGCGCGTGTTCATACTCAGTGTCAGAACAAGTTTGATTTATTAATGAGTTGAAAAATGCCCCTTGAGGTGGCAGTTTTGTTTCATTTAAAACATCCCACGAATTTAAATATTCATAAGGAAATAATCGTTTTCTCGTGACTAAAGCGAATTCATCATCTTTTGGAAAAAAAGATCTTAAAAAATAAAGTTCGGATGATGACAAATTTTGAACTAACTTTTCCAGACTTGCTTGCAAAAGCTAAATGAATCGAGAAATCTCAATTCTATACATTCTCCTATACCATTCCCTAATTGTATAGTTTTTGACAATGATACATATTTTTCTTTATTTAATGGAATTATGTTTATTTTGCCTTCAATAGAATTTAATAATTTTATAAACAAATGACAATCGTAATTGGAAAAATTATGAAAAAATATGGGAATAAATGAAGGTGTGCGATAATTTAAATTGCATTCATTATGAGCACGAACAACACATTTTCCCATGTATTTTCTTATGGGAAATTCTAAGGTTCCAAAACTCCCAAAAAAGACAATTACATAGCTTACACGACGCTATTGGACGACACCCGCCGTAACACCACCCCAGAGAGGAATCACCCGAGCGGAATCACCCGAGCGGACTCACCCTCTAATGATAGAAAAATTTTATTTTAGATTTAAAGAGAGAGAGAGAGAGAGAGAGAGAGAGAGAGAGAGAGAGAGAGAGAGAGAGAGAGAAAGAAAAAACATTATGAATGTTAATATATTTAGTACAAATAACATTTATGTAAAAGATCACTATCAGCTGGGGTGGCGTAGCCAGTTTGGCGCTATGTGCGCAGGTTTTTCTCTAATGGTAATAGCTAAAATATGTGTTTTGGTCGATTTGCGCATGTGTTAAAAAGGCACTATATGTTTGTATTTATTTTATACGAATACAGTAGTTGTAAGTCTGCTGATAAGCTTATATTTGCGGTTTTTATAAAATTACTTATCAACATTGCATAGGTGTGACCTTTCAATCTTAAATTTTATTCCATATAAAAATAAATACAAGTTGCTGTGATAAAATACATCCGATCATTGGTGGCTTTTATGATGAAGAATTACAAAAACTCGTCAGCCAGACGTTTATTTGGTGAAAAAAATTTTACGTAGGAAAGGAAAAAACTGTATATTAAATGGTTAGGTCTGGATAAATCCCATAACAGTTGGATTGAAAAAGATCGTGTTATTTTGTAATACATAAAAACTAAGATTTTCAGATAGAAATAATAATCTAACGAGAGAGCTTGGTTCTTAGAGGTCGAGTACTAGGTACCCAGATTTTTGAATATAAAACTGTGGAAATATACATATATATATATATATACAGGGTGATTCAGTCATAATGTCATTAATTTTAACCATGCATTCCGGAGGCTTAGTAAAGGCAGAAAATCGAAAAAAAAATTTTTTTCCTCAACTTTTAAAAAACGGGGCAAAACCCCTAAAATTGCCCCTTTGACGGCGCTCTAGGTCGCATAAATTCTTTGATAGCCAGACACAGATGAGTTCAGCCTTGAAGCGAAGCGGTGTTGCCATACTTGTTGCTGTCATATTTCCTATTGATCTGTCAAACCATATTATTTACACAATAGATTTGAAGGTTAAGCCTTTATTGCATTTTATTTCTCATTTTTAATGTGTCGGGCATTACTCGTTATGGCTATACAAATTGGAAAGGATGGCATTATGACACAAAACATATCATTATAAGGGGCGTGTTGCAAAGGAATCGGGGGCGCTTCCCTAACCGACAGCAGTGTTAAAGCCCGCGAACATTTGTGCGGACCTTTTAACGTGTTCGCGATAGTGGATCTGTGATGTAATGTCGCGACGCCAATGTGCTGGCTGCTGGGCATCAGATAAACAATCTGAATGTGGGAGGGGCCGTTCAAATTTAGTTGATGAATGATTTAATTTTTTGACAAGAACCATAGTGGTTTGTGAGAACCATTTCAAGACTATTGAAGATATGCGGAAGTAAAGTGTAGGGAATATTCTGGAGACACTCGCTTAGTCAGGCAACCAGCTAATTCCTACAATCGTATTCACTTTTGCAACTGGTTGAAAAATCAAAGTGCGGCTTATCCCGACTTTGTTAACAAGGTGCTATGGATAGATGAATGTTGTTTTACCCGTACTGACATTTTAAACAGGTAAGATACTGTTCATTGAAATGCAAATTTACAATAAATAAATGTGAAAAGCATTTTAGTCTCTTGTAATGATTTACTTACAAAACCTAAATGTTTTATTCGATCTGTTGAAGTTTTGTAACTTAAATATTAAATTAAAATGGTGTACACTGAAACAAATAACAATGTTTTGCAGTCACAACAGACATATTTGGTCATATGAAAATTCACATGCTACTCTTTGGCTTAACGTTTGGAGGAGATTTGTTGTAAGCATGTGGAGAGGTGCTAGGAATTTCCATGAATGTTTGGATAAACACTGCCCTGATTGATGGATAGAAAGAGGAAAACCTATAAGTTACCGAGGTGGAAAATGCACATCTGTGTGAATGTATCAAAGATGCAATCGAAGAAATAGGTAATAACTCTGATTTATTTAATCGTCTTGGTCATTCATTGTTCCAATAGAATGTGGCAGAAACGTATTTAAAATGCTTTTGCAGATCTGAAAGTTTGCTTGCTGTGGAATGGACTAGCCGGAAAAAGCAGGAGTTTTAATTAGTAAATAAGTTTTATGGGACTGGGACATTTCTTGCGACTTGTAAGTGCATAATAGTTCCCCCTGCTGAAAAAACAAGCAATACATAAACATAAACTGTGAATTCTCTTACCTCAAGTGAATCTTATGTTAAGAGATCTACATAGAGAATAGATATGCCATTCCAACCTAATTGCCAGATAGAATATAAATTTTTATAATTATGTACAATAATTGCTGAATTCTTTCTAGAAATTACTATGGAAGAGGTACATTAAAAATAAGAGAATGTGGTCTTTGCACAAGCTAAAGCTGTAGTGTCATCATATCGTTGATAAACCCTCCAGTTCTGTTCAATATTTTAAAGAGCTCAAACTGAATCATTGCACTCTGAAAGAGAAGGAAGCAACATCGAAAGGTAAAAGTATAATATAATTATTGATATTTTTCATAACAATCACATTAGTACAGTCTGGAAATTACAGTACAGTCAGCTTTCCGAAAAATTCAGATTTTTTAAAAAACTTGCCTAAAAAAAGTTTTCATAACATCCAATCTTTTAAAGGTTTGGTTTTTAAAAATTTAAACTTTTGTCAAAATTTCGACTTCTTCTCAAAATTGAACTTCTTTAAAACTTGAATATTTCAGCTTTTTTCAAAATATTTACTTTTTTTGAAAATGTCGATTTTTTTTATTTTAACTTTTCTGATAATTTTGGCATTTCTTCAATATTTACACCCTTTAAATTTTAGGCTTTCTTTAAAAATTTGAAAATATTTGAATTCTTTTTAATTTGGACATTATTTAAAACTTAATTTTTCATGAAAGTTTCAATTCAAAAATTTTGGCAAATAGGTCGTAATTTTCTGGGAGTTTTGCCCGTTTCTGAATTTTTGTTTATTTTCAAAAGGTCATTTTTGCAAAATTTCGTTGTTTTTCGAAAAATGTTGACTTTTGAAATGTTGACTTTTTTTAAATATATTTTGACCAAATTTGCACTTTTCTAAAAATGTCAATATTTTTCTTTCAAAATTTCGACCTTTTTATGAACTTCTGCGTTTTTAAAATTTTTTACTTTTTTCAAAATTACAACTTTTTGGTTAATTTTGGCACCAAAATTTCGACTTTTTTGAAAATATCCACTATTTTTTTTAAATAACAAATTTTTTTAAATATTTCGGTTTGCTTAAAATTTTATTATTTTTGTAAAATTTCGTTTTGTTTTGGAAAAATTTCAAATTTCCTTGAAATTGTGACTTTTTAAAATTAATTTAATATTGCGTAAAATTTCGAATTTTTCTGTAAAATTTGCAATATTTGACCAAATTTGGATTTTTTTTAAATGTCGACATTTATTTTTTCTCAAAATTTTATATATTATTTATTTTAAATTTTAGCATTTCCTCAAAATTGTAACTTTCTATAAGAATTTTCCTTCAAAAATGTTGGCTTTTTTAAAGTATGTTCGACTTTTTGAAAATTTGGGCTATTCAAAATTTCGGCTTATTTGAAAATTTTGACTTTTTTATTTTCTTCAGTATATTAAGAATTTTCAAAACTTTTAAAGATTTGACGGAAAATATTTCAGTTTTTTTTAGTTTCGCCTTTTTAAAAAGAATTCGATTGTTTTTAAAAATGTCGGTAATTTTTCCGAACTCTCGAATTTTTTGAAAATAATTACAATTTTTTCAAAATTTTGACCTATTTTTGAAAATCTTTCCTTTTTTTTTTGAAATTTTAACTGTACATGAACATCAGACATTTTTAAAAATTTCGAATTTTTTTCAATAATTTGGGCGTTTTTTTTTACTTAAAATTCAAACTTTTCTTGAAAATTTTGTCAATTTTCAAAACTTAGTCTCCTCCCGAAAATTTGGAATTTTTTGAACTTCCGCCTTGGCTACAAATTTTTGGAAAATTCATTTTTTCCGAAATTTCAGCATTTTCCAAAGTTTTAACTTTTTCGAAGGTTTGGACCATATTTTAACTTTCCAGTCCCATAGAAGCCCTCAGTTTTAATTTCGAAAAACTTCTTTCAATTGTCGTAGTGGTAACCGGATGTGTTGCCGACTTTTGGGCATCCGCTTAACCCGGAGAAAAAAGAAATATTCTTTTTGACTTTCGTAATTTTTGAAGTGAAAACTTCTATAGGCAGGTTGATTTTTTCTCAGGTAGAATGGCCTAAGAGTTTAAGTGAGATTGTGAATAACATTTTACGATTTTTGCTTAGACACGTTCTTATTATTGATAGGCTGATACGGCGGCAGCTACGCTCCTGATGTTTAGTTTTTCTCAAGTCTTTTTCCGATCTTAAAATTTCTACATTTCTAGGAATTTTGACTCAAAATTTTTATTTTAATCCTCAAATTTCCACTTTTTGTTCGAAATAACTTCTGTACTCGAAAATTTGAAGTATTTCCAGAAATAGTTTCAACTTTCCAAAAAATAAACAATTCACAGAGGCAACAGACATTTTATTGAAGTCAAATATTATTTCATAAAATTAGGACATCCTATGTTTAGAGAAAAATAAGTAGGTAGACTATAGCGCGAATACAATAAATTATTTTATTAGAAAAGAAATTACATAACGGTTTTAGATTCTTCTGCTTATATGGCGCTAATTATGATATAATAAAATTAGCACTATTACTTATGACGTTATTGCATTAGCATTACATTAAGCTGTTGCAGATTAAAAAAAGATAAATGGAGGAATATCGAGAAATAAAATCAAAATCTTCATTAAAGATATCCCTATCACGCAAAATAATTACTTCTATGATAGAAGATAAATGTAACTTGTCACTTTGATCGTCTGCCACAACGACATCTTAAACTTGTGAATTGTTTATGCGTCAATGCGCTGCCAAGATCATAACCGGCGCGAGTCGCTTGTTCAAATTATAAAAGAAACTTTTGCAATAACAAAAAGATAAACTAGCCCATTTTGGTAAAATATTTATTTTCGCTGATCCTTTAGTAGTAGTGGTCGAGAGATCGACTTACAGTTTTAAAGGATCAAGAAAGCCCGTTTTGAGCACTAAAATGTTGGAAAAATGTATTTAATAAATTATTTACAATTTTTTTAGATCACTCAATGTGCTGAGAAAATTGGGATAATACAGGTACATTATCAAGACGAGGAATAACAATATTTCAACTGAGATTCTCCCAACAAAACCAGAGTATAAATGTACTGTAATTAATAAAATATTAATTATTGATATTATAGTTAATAAAAATGAATAAATAAAAGATGTTTCAGGTTTTCGATTTATTTCCTTAATTCTATTCTTCTGCGAACAACATGGGCGTTCCTACTAGTGTTTTATTGCGTCCCTAACTCGAAAGCGGGTAAATTTTAAGGCAACGAAATTTACAATCGATAAAACTGGTAAAATAAATTTTCCCAATTTTAGGTCTGCAAAGTCGATAGTTAAAGTTAGTATAATTACCCTAAGAGGCTAAGCGAGAATAGGATTAATTTTTGAAAAGATATAACTTCTTTCCCAAATTTTTAAACTTTGCATTTCAACCTTTTCTAGATATTTGAATTGTTCCCATATTTAGATTTCAAATTCTTGAAAAATCGAACAATTTGACAGATCAAACAAATCAATCACCTCTTATTTATACTTCTTTTGAAAGTCTTGAATACTCTTCAAAATTTCTACTTTTTTCAAAATTTTGATTTTTTAAATTTTTTTCAAAATATCATTTTTGTGAAAGGTTGCCATTTTTTCCAAATCTAGATTCTATTTCAAAATTTAGAGAGCATTTTAAAATTTGAAACTTCCCCTTTCCAGAATTTAGATGTTTTCAAAAATTTTGGATCGGCTTGTTTAATTTCGAAATTTTGACTTACGAGTCGAATTTTTTTAAACGTTTCGCCTATGCTTTATGATTTCCACACTTTTTAAATTTCATTTCATTTTAAAAATTGGTACTTTTTGCAAAATTTTAGTGTTTTAATTTCCAAAAGGTTGAGATTTTTTCAAAATTTATTTATTTTTTTTAATTTTTCTTTCTAAGCAAATGGGTTCATTCATTTAAATTTTGCTAAAGATTCCGATTTTATTCAAAATTTCGACTTTTTTTATACAAAATTTTGATTTTGGTCAGTTTGGGTTTTTTAAAAAATTCCTATTTTGAAAAATGTACCATTTCTTCAAAATTTCAACTTGTTTGAAAATCCCTGAAGTTTTATAAAAATTTCAGTTTTTATTTCGAAAATTAGTACGTTTTCAAAGATTTCCATTTTTCTTTTGAACATTTCGAAGTTTTTTTGGAAATGTTAAATATTTTGCCAAAACTAGTAGAACAAATATTTTGTTTTAATTTTTTTGAAAATTACCTATTTGAATTACATTTTTTTTATACATATTTGGATATTTTTTAAAATGTTTATTTTTTAAGTTTTGATTTCCAAATATTTTTTTTAAATTCGATTTTTTTTTTTAAATTCCGAATTCTTTTGAAAATATCGACATTTTTCAAATTTTCGATTTGTTTGTATTTAAATTAGCGCTACTTCAGAACGTTTTTTTTTTTGAAAATTTGGATTAGTTTTCAAATTTAGATATTTTTTAAGATGTTTGTTTTTTTAATTTCCGAATATTTTGCAAAATTTCAACTTTTCAAAAATCCCGAATTTTTAAGTTTTCAGTTTTTAAAATTTCAATATTATTCTTTACTTAAGGTTCTTTTTAAGGTTTTGACATTGCCAATTTTTATTAAAAATTTAATATTTTTCAAATCTTTACTTTTATAAAATTTTGCAGTCTCATAAAATTTTTGCATTTTCTATAAAAATTTTCATGCTTTTCAAAAATTAGACATTTTCGGTTGTTTCCAAAATTTCAACCAATTTTTTTTTCAAATTTCTCACTTTTTAAAATTTTCCTCATAATGTACAATTTACAGATAAATTCCATGTTTTCTTAAATTTCAAGCTCTTTTTTTTAGCATTAAAATAATGAAATAAAAACGATAAAGGACAAGAGAAAGAACTGCATCCGTTTTCTCTTTTATTTTAAAGTAACTTTTTACACGTTGGTTACATTAAATCATGTAGTAAAATGTAACATAAAAATGACTGACAGGAAAAGGTAAACATTTATAAGCATAAAAAATGATTGAAATGTTGACACTTTATTCAGTCTGTTTTGATCGTTGCTAATTTCCATAAATCCTTCTTGAATGCTTTATTGCAAATATGGTGTTAAAAAAAATTAATTTTTAGGTGCAGCCAGCAATTTCAGTATTTCTGCTTATTAGTCAGCCCTGAAAAAAATATTAAATTAAGGCCTCACAAAAAAAAAAAAATTAGTATGTATCACCTGAACATTTTTTGACAATTAAAAAAAGGTCATCATCAACATTTTTGGGCCCTATTCTTGTCTTGTGCTCCATGCATTTGCACCTGCCTCGCTACAGCTATGTTAGTGAATAAAATAGTTAAAAACTTCATTGTTTCTGGCCTGTAGTGTAAAGTCTTCTCTAATTTCATTATTCTGAAGTTAGTAAATTATTGAAGAATTTCAGTGCGACGTCTTTGCAGATTTACAACACCTAATTTAAAAATGTATTGAAAATTGTTTTGGTTTAATGGTTTACATGTTACCTTGAAAAATGATTACTCCTATGAGGCTTCGATGTATATCTGTCCTATTTTTTGTGGATATAATACTTTTTACTCTCAAGTTTTGTGAATTGTGTATCCTGTCGATTCAAACCAGTGTTCATTGGAGAATATGACTTTTTATTTGTGTTCAGGGATGTACAAGTAGATACAACTAAAAAGCTAAGTTGCTGTTGAACTTATCACATGAATGATCTTTGTGAATTTTCCATTATTGCTTCGGCCTCTACAACAGCATTGTTTGAGCGTTTCCCCACTGCCTGATTTCTCCAGCATTCTCAATTTTCCTAAAGTGCATGAAGTCTCCAATAACATTAAAAAAAATCACTCTGCAAGTATTCCACGCTCAAGCGAGCCTTTACAGTAGTTTCTTCCGTGCCCCAATCTGCACAACTTTTTTCGGCACAATCTGCTTTACTAGACAAATTTGTAAATATCCACAGTTTTCAAAAAGTGCATGAAATCCACAAACAAATTATGGGATTTAGTCCCAAGTTCTCCATGAATTCATCACCATTCACTTTTTGATCAGTTCGAGGTCATTCCATAATAACCACTGCTACAAACATTTTTTGTTCCAAAATAAAAACCATTGTAAAGAAAGAACAAACGGCAGAACTAGTTCATCATGGTATTTGTTGCAAAAACAGCTATGAAACCTCCATAATCAAAAGCAGAGCATGATAAACAAAACCATAAAAATTGACACTATTGACAGTTGACAATGACAGATGACCATTGAACTACTATTTACTCCATAGATAACAATATGTAATAAGAAATCGCGTGCCATTTTCTCTTTCGTTACTTGCTCTTGCTTTTGTTGGCTATAACCTTTTCTAACAAAGAACCAGACAATCAAAGCACACTGGATGACTTTTTCACTTAAACACTCAGTAGTTAATTCTGTAGCCGTCACCTGGATTTTGTTCATATTACATCGTACATTAAAATTTTTTATTATAATTATTATGGATCCGTAGATTAATGATTTTAATAACTCTATTTTTCATGTTTGACAGTTTAACAAAAATATTTCGATCTTGGCAACGTCGCATCCAAGCTGACATAAAGTTTAATTTGGATATGTCATAGGAAGCCGCATGGTACCAGTGGCAGTCCAAAAAGAGGTTTTAATTATAATTTGAAATGATTTTTTTTTCGGCGAAAATGTATTATAAACATATATTTTTAATAACGGATTCGTATCATACTCATTTTTCTCTACCTTCTGTTAAAATTAATGCCATTATGACTGAATCACCCTGTATATATATATATATATATATATATATACCGGGTGTTTTTTTTTAGTTGGGAGGTTACCTTTATATGGAGTAATACTTATTATAAAGGCAAACTGATTTTGTCGATGGGGCTAATCGGAGCTAAACTATCTTCTAAAAATATTTTCAACTTCCCCCCACTACCGCTTATACCGGAAGTAGACATCAACTTTCTTATTTTAAATGGCAACCCCCAAATTTTATATTTTATTTAGATTTTACGTAAAAAAATAAGGTGAGTTTATGTATACATGTTTATTGCTACCTTTCATAGTTTTAAAGATATTTTAATTTTTCGAAAAAAAATGACAGAAAAGGGGGTTATTTTGACTCCTTGTATCTTTTTTATTATTTGCAGTAAACACATGAAATTTGGGTTGAAGTCACAGTATATTATAAAGACTATAATAACGTAATCAGATTTTACATTTATTATACAGGGTAATGGAAATTTTATATATTGCTTGCTGTTTTCGTTTTATTCAAAAAAACTCTGGTTTTTTAAATAGGAACTATATGTTTTTTAATCATTTTTGGATTCCTCACATAAAAAGAAGAAAAAAGTTATATTACTTATTTTTTAAAATTTTGTGCCGTTGCAGAAGTATTTTACATAAATCTCAAAATAAAAAAAATCAAACATTTTTTTTTGTTCAAGTAGGAAATTAACTGTAGGCAATAAAAGCTTAAAGAATTAATCATTATAAGTAATAGGAAAAAAAATAATTGTCAAAAAATTCACATCAAGAACAACAAGGACGATCTTCTGTTTCAATACATTTAAAGGCATATTTTAAGATTTCGAATTGAGTAACGTTTCACTTCCAATTGTCCCTAGCAATATGCTTGTGTAAAAAATATCACTAAAAAATTTCCATTTCGATTTTCATTATAAAATTTAACGCTTAAAAATCCTGAGTTCTAATCTAACAGCATAACAGTGAAAGGACGAATTTTCTTGAACCTTTGTTGTTGATTTTCATTACTCCAAAAATGAGAAGTTTATCAAACCATTTTTACGAAACTTACATTCGTGGCTCCCTAAACATTTTTCAATAAGTATTCTAACAATTAGTCAATTAGTACGGTTATCTTTTAAATGTTATTTAGCCTAAAATTTTTAGGCCTTGTGGTTATGTTTTATTTTTAAAAATTTTGTTTTCTACCAAGTTGCTACTAGAGAAAAAAAAGATATATTTTTCTTTTTTATTTTGAATTATATCTGTGTAACGGTGCAGAATTTAAAAAAATTAATCATATAACTTTTTTTTCTTTTTATGTGAAGAATCGAAAAATGATTAAAAACATATAGTTCCCATTTAAAAAAACAGAGTTTTTTTGAATAAAACAAAAACAATAATGATCATAAAATTTCCATCACCCTGTGTATTAAATGTAAAAACTGATTACGTTATTATAGTCTCCATAATATTCCATGACTTCAACCCAAATTTCATGTTTTTACTGCAAATAATAAAAAAGATACAAAGAGTCAAAATAACCCTCTTTTCTGTCATTTTTTTTCGAAAAATTGAAATATCTTTAAAACTATCAAAGATAGCAATAAACATGTATACATAAACTCACCTTATTTTTCTACGTAAAATCCAAACAAAGCATAAAATTTGGGGGTTGCTATCTAAAATAAGAAAGTTGATGTCTACTTTCGGTATAACTGGAAGTGGGAGGTAGTTGAAAATATTTTTGAAAGGTAGTTTAGCTTTGATTAGCCCCATCGACAAAATTAGTTTGCCCTTATAATAAGTGATACTCCATATAAAGGTAACCTCCCAACTAAAAAAAACACCCGGAATATATATATATATATATATATATATATATATATATATATATATATATATATATATATATATATATATATATATTTGCATCTCGCTATCTATCGGTCATCTTACATATAACCCGGAATTAACTCATCTATCAGAAGGAGTGCATATATATTAAATTTTAATGCGTATACTGGATTATTATGGTACTCTTAATACGAATCACACAAAAAATTGAGCAAAAATTTTTTGAAATTTCATCGAAGCTGATATCTCTATATCCTCCGACGAAAACGGCATCTTTCGGTCATCTGGAGTATATTCTTCAGTTAAAGTAGCAGCTTTCGGTCATCCTGTATATTTTGGCGGGATCTATGTTGCAGTGGATCAGTCATCCGGCTTTGTTGCCAATTTTAAGTTGAAGCTATTGCCTGGTGCACGCGTGTTGAAGTGGGGGACGGGGAAGCTGTGATTCATTTATCCCATACAATCTCGCGGACCGCATTACTTTCGCGTTGCGGTCTAGTTCTTAGGTATCGGCATGTTTTGAAAACGCTAATTGTTCCGTATTTGCGTGAGTATAAACTCTCCGCGCACTCGCATCGCACTATTTTTGCGTGGCGTCTATTTTTTAGGCATCGGTATGTTTTGAAATCGTTTATTGTCCGTTATTTGCATGCATGAAAAACTCTCCGGGTACTCGGTTAATAACGTATTTATTTACCTTAATTTGGAAGGATGGAATGAATTATTTATTGGTTTTTCAATATTAGTTGAATACTGTACATGCAAAATTTGATCTGAATTTTGAAAACATCCAAACGTTTAATTTCTAAGGATATAAAAATTAATGTAATGTAGAAGAAAAATTTGGATTTCTCGCAAAATGTTTTTAGAGGGGTTAATAAATTGTGTACTTTTTCCTAAATTTTTGTTTTTTATTTTAGTCCAGTAAATGCAATTGATATTTCAAATGAAAATAATAAATAAACATGTTTTACAATTTGTAAAAGAAAATTATAAAAACTCCCAGGGTTGGCAGATTAATTTGTGGACAGTAGTTGATAACATTATGTTTATGCTTTTTTAGGTTTTTTAGCACATTATGTTATGTTCCATATACAATGTACAATACGTACAAAACGTTAATACACTAGAATAAAGCAGGAGAAATTTGTTGTAAAAAAATTATTTCCTTTGTTTTTCATTTATAACAAAAAATGGCAGTGAAAAAATTATAATCATTAGAAAATTGATAGTTTAAACCTTTATATGTAAATAACTATTTAATATTTCGCTGTTCTATAAATTTACCCTTCATGGTTTTTTCATATGAATTTTCGGTGTTACAAGGGACTTAAATGAAATTTTACCAAGTCAATATTATGAACAGCAATTTCTTCCATTCAGTTTTTAAATATAATTTACTAATAAAAAAAGTTAGATTTTTAACTTTGCAATTTGCAATTTGGAATCGATTTGGAAAAAGATTAGATAATCAAATTTGATCTTTTTTGAAAATGTAACTTTCGAGGATAAGTTTGAAATTAAATAAAAAGCAAGTTTCGAGATGATTGAAATTGCGAAAAAAGGCAAAATCAAAGCTTCTATAAATATAAAAGTTTTATATAAAAGCAATATATCTTAAAATTCAAAGATTAAAGAAAAAGGTATAAATTTGAAATCAAAATTAAGGAAACGTTTGAATTTCAAGTTCATCTTTGAAATTATGTTTTAATGTGTACATGAGAAAAGGAGACACAACATTTTAAATTTAAAATCAAAACATTATAAAAGCAGTAAAAATAATTGAAATTTCTGAATGAAATCAAAACAAACAAAAAAAAACAATAAATATTTCTCTCGAGTTTTTCAAGAAGTAATAATCTTTCGAGGAAAATTTTTAAGCCAATTATTTGTTATTACTTTTGGAATTATTTTACATGAATTTTGAGATTTCTAAGAGTAGAAAATATCTTGATTTAAGATGTAGATCGAATTAGGTAAAATTATAAAATCGAAGATTTTTCTAACTGAATTTAGTCCGTAGCAAATACGCTTTTTTATAGTTTGTCATTATAATTTTAAATTATTATAACCTACTAAATTACTACACAATATTAAATTGCATATCTTGAAAACTTTTACTTCTACATTATATTATTGCCAATTTATTATAAGTCAGCTTCTTAAATTACATTCAATTCTAATCAAAATGCAGAGGAAATTATAATATTTTGAAAAAAACCGCATTTCAGAGATTTTTTGCAAATAAAAATTGTCAACTTACTAAAGAATACAGCAAGAAGCCCTCTAGAAGCTCAAATATGAAACATCCATATTTAAATTAATGGAAAAAGCAGTAAATGTTGCACTGAGTAGATTTTTTTTTCAATATTTAACTATATTCTAATAGATAACAGTAGTAGAATAATGTTAGTTATATTTTTATGTTGGACATTTAAATGCAGCCAAAAATTCAAACATATCCGCCCTCTAGATGCTAAAATATAAAATATTGAATTAACGGAAAAAGCAGTAAAAGATGCCTTGAATAGATTTATTTTTTAATGTTTAGCTATATTCTAAAAAATGACACCACCAGGTTTTAAACATATTTAAATGTAGTCAAAAATGCAAATGTATTCACTAAATTTAAATTTGGCGCCATTAGCAGGAGAGACGAACTTCCGCGCATTAACCATTTTTCCGTTACGTTGCAATGAGAAAATGATTCTTATTGCCACTATTCGTAAGGGTCAATCCCCAGCTGTAATTGGAGTCAATATAAATACAATAAAAGTACAAAACTGTGTACATTGAAGACATTTAAAAGTGAGATTTAGAAGTTTTTAGAAAATTTGTTTACCTGGGAGATTTAAAAGAGTTTTATTTTAAAAAAAGCTACTGAATTGCCCATTTTAAACTGTGTAACTTGAACCCTATAAAACCGATTTTGTTTAGTTTTATTAATATTCACCAAGCAGCCTTTGATAATAGAAATTATAAACACAGCGACTACTTATAAATAAATTCATTAGTTCATAAAAATATTCGGTAGTATTGTACACGGCTTATTTGCATGTTTCTGTGGAGGCGGTACATTTTAATGAATCAATAATTATAATTTATTTATTATTTAAATTTCCCTCCAATTAGTTGTTAGTTATGTCAGCGTCATTGCATATGGAAAGCGCCAAATACCGCGACGCATTCCAAAAGATTATTGGTTGCAATCCATCACATGATCTGTTGGATTTCTATTGGGTGAATAAATATCGTGGATGATCTTGGTCTCTGGATGATCTATCTACTGTAACTTCTAACTTGCATTATACGGAGGATTACCTATCCTGCCTAAAATAGTTGTTAAAAATAGTCCATATATAACTTCAGCTTTTGCAATTGTTTATGTGCAAATTTGAAACTTTTTCTACAAGATATTCTGCATTAAATGGGCCCTCGCCCATATTTTTATTTGCTATTGCAAGTATCACGTTCCTAAACTTGATCACTAGACTTTATTACACTAGCAGAAAGTTTTGCAAAGTTAATGTAAGACGCAAATTTCATGTTTTAAAATACGCGCGCTTGTCATCTTATGTGTCTAACCAATAGAAATTCGCAAACAACCTGACAAATTCTGACCAATAACTTTTTGAAATGCGTGGGGGCATTTGACGCTTCATTTAAATATTTTTTCCTGTACATTCATTACCAACAATTTGTGAACAATACTTCGTATTATTTACTGTCTCTTATTTAATTCAGCATTAGCCGAATTTCCAATTTTCTGTTAATTAATATTGATTGTGATTGTTCAGTATTGATAATATTGATCAATCAAATTGATAACCAAGGACCAGTCCGTTTCACCAAGATTCTTATGATGAAAAGCTTTACTAAAATATTTAACAACAAGTATACCAAAGCAAGGTTATAGGAATTTCATTGAAAAATTTAATAATAATAATATAACACGGAAAGTGGAATAATTTATTACTCTTATTGGATTTAATACTAATAAGCCTCTTATTATTAATACTAATGAGCCTCTTATTAGTAGAGGAAATATACATTTGATTTGAACGTATGGTGTTCATTTCAACAAGTCTCAGTAAGTGTAGGATTGCTCAAAACCAGGACAGAACACAAATTCGGTTTTGATTTCGGTCAAAAATGTTGGTCGGTCTCATTTTATATTACACGGAATGGTAATCCATTAGTGCGAAAAATTTCGGATAGCAATTCTATATCATACATTGGCCCAAGTTCTCCCTACAAAGTTTATTCGGAAATATACCGCGCTCATTTAAAAGAATTAAAATTTTTAGTAAGTTAACCCTAGTAATATAATCAACATCACGGATGATCTATTCAGCGTAACATGTAACTTGCAATATACTCAGGATTTCTCGGTTAGCAACAGCGAAGTTTTTAATAAGCCTGCCTCTACTAATAGCATGGATGATGTATTTACTGTAGCTTCTAACTTGCAATATACCGAAGATTACCTATCCTGCCTAAAATATTCGATAAAGATGGCCGATATACAACTTCAATGTTGCCGGATACATGGATGATCTATCCAGCGCAGCACCTTCAACTGCAGTATACACAGGATGACCTATTCTGCTTAATTTGGCGGGAAAATATACGCCGATATACACCGCGCGACGCCAGCGCAGAAACATGCAGTGACAGACGCTCAAACTAAGATATACGAAAATACATAAAATCCGCAGGATAGGTCCTCTCTCTCAAACTTTGTCAGAATGTGTTTCGAGACATTCTGATTCGATTTACACTAAAAACCTTTAGGTCCTCCATATACGGAGGACCTACTGACCTGGAGGACCTATTAAATGTAAATGGCCTTTGAGAGGGAGACCGAACCTGCGCAGGATACAAATATATATATATATATATATATATATATATATATATATATATATATATATATATATATATATGTCTAATGTATACTTTGAGGACTCGAATATACTAATATATAACGTATACTTTGGGGTCTAGGTGGGGATAGATTCCTATGTGCAATATTTGAGCTATGTGAAGAGGTCTCTCAAACGCGGTTGCTTGTAGTACGCTCGCTTGTTAAATAATTGGTTATCTATGTAAGCTAAATAAATATGTGAACCACTAATGGTAGAACAACATTTAGCACATCCTTTAATCGATAGTAATAAGAATAAGATATATGCGCCATAATTAATACATAGTAATTAAATGCAATTTGCAGACTAAAAAAATAGTAAATGCTCGATGCCGTATTTAAAAAAGCAGTATAAAACATTAGGAAATGCCTTACGTATTTATTAAAATAATCTAAAATATGCAATTTGCATGATAAGTTCTCGTTGGTATTTTAATCAAATTTGGTGTCAATAAAAATTAAAATGCTTGATTTTGTTTTCGCTATTAAATGAAATTTTGCTTTTTTTTCTAACGTACTCTTCAAAAATATAGGTGCTAGATAAGCGATGTTTATTATTAAAATAAATTTACAATACAGTAATATGTGTATCTTATTGCAAATATAGGGTGTTTCAGTAGAAACATTTCACGTGGAAAATGTCGGAATTAAAAAAATAAAAACATAAGACAGGTTCGATTTTCTTTTTCAGGAGAGTACGTGATGGCAAAAGTTCTAGGTCTTGGAAGCTGCATCTTAGGCAGGAAGACTCTTCAGTTTAAAAAAGCATCCTATTTGAGTGACACTCATTTAAAAGCTTTTTCAATTCTGCCCACGAACTTTTAAATTTAGAAAAACAATATACTAAATAATTTAGGAAGCATTACAATTTGGTACTGGACACTTCTTAAATTAATCATATCTCTATAATTTTTTATCGAATATTTATTAATTTAAGAAATAATTTGAATTTGTTTATCGATTCTATATTATTTTTATCAAATATTTAATTCCTTATCATGCTTCTGAATAAATCAACTGGAAAATGTAACATGCATTGAAAATAAAAGACAAAGCGTTTAATTTGTTCCCAAGATATATTAAGAATCTTTGCACATGATGAAGCAAGAAGCTCCTTCAGAAATGTTTCTAATCAAAATTTTTAGATACTTTACCACAAGGCGCACATTTGAAAATTATTTTTCACTATACAGGATGAATATACAGGTTGAAACAAATTTGATTTGCACTACAGGGATCTCGTAAACTGTAAGAGATACAAGAAAGCCTAAATGAGCAAAGTAGTGCAGAATTTAATGCCTAACTAGGGAATTTGATCTTGATCCTTATTTCTAATCCTGAAATCTCGAGATTACATTTACTCAATCTTGGGATCCCGGGATTATTTCGGTATTAAAGGTTACAAATAATAAATAATCAGCTTTTCAACCGACAAATCAAAACAATCAACATAATCAAAATTTATGCAAAAACGACGTATTTTGCGGTAAAAACGCAGATATAATTAATAACACTTAAGAAGTAGCTTAACCAGGTTTAAAATCACTGAATCGTTATGTTGAAATTATTCTTTTTCAAGAATCAATAAGAGCTCTTTAAACTTAGGGACCATTCTTTCATTCATGATTTTTTGAGGCCCTCCTCTTCTTGCAACAAGTGATCAAAATTTGTATAACTCTCTTCACTTCGACGTCACATATTTTGCAAATAATTTTTTAATTTAGAAATTATCTTATCTCTATGAGTTTGGTTTTCGTGTATTATATATTTAAATTTACTTTTTTATCTTATTTGTTTAATATTTCACCAACCTTAACTTGACAAAAAAATGTATCTTAATAAATTCAGGATTTTCATTTCCTTCTCGAAATTTTGATTATAAAATCCAAATTGTATAAAAATACTTTCCACATTTTAACTCAAAATCACCTCAAAATATTTTTAATGCGTTTCTTGGACTTTTGACTTTTATCTGAACATTTCGATTTAGTCCTCGATATTTAGTTTTAAAGTAGAAATTTCAGAAAAATTGAAATTCCTATTTAAGGTTTGCATCAAAATTGAAGATTAAAATTTGTGAAAAAAAACTGAAATTTTTTAAACAGTTGTCAAAATTTTTGGACATTTTTTCATTTTCTTCTCAGACCTTCCGCTCCAAGCTTTAAAATTAAAACCCAAAAAATTTCCACATTTACAGATTTTAAACAAAATGCAAATTTGTAAAATAGTGCAAGAATCAGAATCGGAATTGTTTTTAGAAAAATCGAAAATCTTTTCCAATTTTCAGCTTTAAAAGAAAATCTGGATAAAAAAATTTGTTAACTTGGAATTTCCAAATTTTCAAAAATGTAGAATTTTTTGAAAGACTAAATATTTAAGAAAAATCAAAACTATAAGAAAATTTGAAAGATTTTAAAAATACTCAAAAAATTTAAAATTTTGGACAAATTAAAATATTCGAAAAAAAAACCAAAATTTGGCAAATGCGAAATTTAGGAATCAAAATTATAAAAAAAACAAGCACAATGTGAAAAGAAATGGGTATTTTGAAGAGAAAACTGAAACATTGAAGAAATCGACAATTTCAAAAATTCTAAAATTGGAAAGTTTTGAAAAATTTCGTAATTTTGAAAAAAGTTGAAATTTTCAATTTAAACTTTCATATTTCATATTACCGTTGACTTAAAAAAAATAATAAAACTTTTGAACTTGAACTCGAAAGTTTCAGAGGGAAATTTCGATAAACTTGAAATTTATTTAAAACATTCTCGAATTTCGTGATTTAAAAAATTTTATTTAAAAAATAGAGTTTTTCTAAATGCAAATTTTTACGAAAATAGAAAATTTGTTAGGATGATTCAGTTTTTAAATTAACTTTTCCAAAAAACGGTCTACACTTGTAATTTTAGACAAAACGAAATTTTTTAAAATTCTAAATTTTAGTAAATAGGATGATATTTTAAGAAAAAGTTGAAATTTAAAAAAGAGAAAAAGTCAAATCCAAATTTTCAAATAAACGGTTAAAATTTTGAACACAATGAGAATTTTCAAAAAAAAAATTTAAATTTTCAAAAATATCGTTGTTTCAAATATATGGTAAAATTTTCAAAGTAAAACGAATTTTTTTAAAAGTCTTCGTACTGAAAAAATCCCAAAACTACTAAAAAAATTTAAAAGATAGTTCAAATTTTGAATTTAAAATTTTTGAAGAAATCAAGATTTTGAATAGCTGAAATTTTGAAAAAATATAACATTTTTTAGAAAATCGAAAATTTTAATTGAAAAGTTAAAAAAGATGGAAATTTTCAAACAGTTTTGAAATTTCCAAATAGAGTCAACATTTTCAAATAAAACTGTAGACATTTTCAAAAATTTTCTAAAATGAAATTTAAAAAAAAATTCAAATAGTCGAGAATTTCAAAAAATTCGATATTAAAAAAATTCTTGATCAAAAAATTCTCCAAAAAAATGGAATTTTTAAGAAACTCCAAGTTTTCAAGAAAATGTAGTGTGAAAAAACTAAAAATTTTGAAAACTAAAGGCTTAAAACTAACAAAATCAACAGTTTTAAGATTAACAAAAATTTTTTATAATTTAAAAAATATAGAAATTTTCAAAATATTTTAAATTTAGAAAAAAAGTAAAATTCTGCAAAAGTTTAAAAACTTCAAAAAGTAGTGCGAATTTTGGAAGAAGTCTAGCTCACAAAAAACTTGACATTTTGAATAAAATGAGAATTTTCAAACAGCAACAATTTTGAAAATATAACAAAATCTTTAAAATATTCAATATTTTCAAAAAAGCCTAAATTTTCGAACAAATCAACACTTGGAAAAGTCAAAATTTTTAAAAAAAGTAAAATCTTGAAAACACCTAGTCGATTTTTTTTTTCAAATAAGTCAAAATTTTTAGAAAAGTATTGAAGTTTTTCTTGAAATTTAAACTTTTTGCGAATATCGATTCTCTGTTAACCTTTTTCAAAATCATTAAAAAATTATTGAAAATTTGAAAAAAGGAAATTTTCTCGAAAGAGTTTGTATTCACAAAAAGTTCAAATTTCGAGAAAAAGATTAAAGCAGGAAAATAAACAATTTTTCAAAAAGAATGTGGAAAAATGTCGAAATTATTAGAAAATGTCAAATTTTTTGAACGTTGAATTTTTCAAAAATATATCGAAATTGAAATCTAAATTTTCAAAAAGTGTAAATTTTCCAGAAAAGCGACATTTTGGAAAATATTTGAAACTTTTAAAAAGGTGAAATTCTTTAAAAAAAAGTCGGAACTTTGTGACGCCACGAAGCATATAACTCGTCTCTCCTTTAACACACGATGTCACACTCTATTGATCCTCTTACTCTCCCTTAATCTGAGAAATAACAACGCGTCCGGTGTCTCATCATCAATTTTTTTTTTCAAAATGCAAGATGTTTATTTAAAACAAGCATACCAATCCCAAAGATTGGTATGCTTGTTTGGAACAAAACTTCTTCCAAAAAAAAGCGGTCGGAAATCCGGGATCCTGAAATTCAGAATCCGGTATCAAGTCTTCTATGTCTAACAATATCCCGCTAGAAAAATAATTAAGCTCTAATTGGTCTTAATTTTATTTAGAAAAAACTGAAAATCGCCATTTTTAATAATCAGCTGAAACTTGTTCCATTTAAATATCTGAAAAGGCTAGCTGTCACTTTATGGTGGTGAAGGTGGAGGTATCAAATTATGCTCAAAAAATGTCATTTTAGAATTAAAAACTGACGTGTTTCAGGATTTACTCATAAACAGTGCATAAAGAAAAACGCATAATTTTTCCTGATATCTAATAAAGAAACCCCGTTTACTGTCATACTTTATTCTTGTTGCGTATTTTGTCAACTGAAAAAAATTAAATAATTAGGAAAAGCAATCAATTAAAAGTCGGATTTGACACTCATTTGGCACATAAGCACGCTTTAGGATACATTTGATTCTATGCATTTCAAAACCGTTTACAAATTTTAAATCTATTTTCTTGGCAATCTTGGCCAATATTAACAAAATTCAAAAATAAAAAAAAAACATTACACTTTTGGATAGATAATTAAAAATGCTTTCAAATTAGGTATCACAGGCATTTTTGTTCAATTAAAAATTTTCAAAAGGATAACAGTCACTTGAAGGGGGAGCGATAAAATCATGCTTAAAAAGTGTCGTTTTAAAATTAAAAATTGAACTGTTTCTGGATAAATGTATGTATGCATTACTTTTGCACCTTACTCTATGTAATATTAAAAAAGAAATTTTTATCTTAAAACGTTGGTTTTACGCAAATATTTTATAATAATTTAAGTTTTTTCTTAAACACTTTTGTCAAACTTTTTGTAGCATATATATTTACTTTGACGGTATCTTGTTCAAAAAAGAAAGACAAAAAATACGATGCAAATCATTGTCTAATAAGGAAAATATTACCGCATATCCATCTATTTAATAAATCTTCACATATGAATAGTTTATTTCAGGTCAAGTTCATTTAAATGAAATAATTTCTTTCTTATTTTGCGAAGGTTGCGTCACTGAATCATCTGGCGGTTTATATTTAGTTCAATAAGAGTGAGACTAGCTGCATCAACCAAATAATCGCGCTGAGTTTTAATTTCAGTATTAGCTGAAAATTGCCATATTAAATTTATGTATCGGACCTTGAAAAGTAGGAAATTTAAAACCCTTTATTAACGTCACGTGTATCAAATATTGGCAAATTATTGAGCTTATAGTAATTAATGTTTTACCAGGAAAATGATTTTAAAACTTGACATAATACATATTTTTGCACTTCAAGAAAAATTTATCGTGAACGATGGAATCTGCACTAAGAACCTAAGAAAAGACGCCTGCCATATATCGGCAAGGAATCATCCCCCGGTCTTGGAAAAAAAATTTAATAAGGAAAGTGTCCCTGAAAAATCTCTGTAAAATATTTTTGCGAGTCTAAAAATGATCGCTAGGTGGCATAATAAGCAGGACTAAATAGAAAATCAGGATTTTCTCAGGATTTTGCTTATTTAGGGTATATCGAGAATACATGGATTGTAAGAGTATTACTTACAAGTAGTCTATCGAAGGCATTTTAATATGTTTTTGTTTTAAAATTATTGTCGCTGCTACACCCCGTTATATAAAATGGTAACAAATTTCGTCGTTTATTTAAAAATAATTAAATAGAATGGTAGGTCAATTTGACATCTTAATATAAAAAATTGAAAGCCCTAGATGTTAGTGAAAACCGCCATTTGATATCTTTTGCCTAACCGCAAATATTGACAAACAATAATAATTGGCCTCAGAAAAGTATTAAAATGTAATACTATAATTTTTGGCAGCAGGTAATTAAGAAACGGACTCAGTGATCAAAGAAAATAAGCGGTGGTCAATTTAAGATAAGCGTTAAGATGGCTGAAATAATTTTTTGATCATCCGGTAAAACATTTTAAAAACCTAAGTAAGGGATTAAATTGGGCATATATTGGAGAATAATTCCTAAAAAAAAATATTGGTTTATGATGTCTTTCGTAGCTATAATAATTATTTTACTCGATGCAAAAAATTGTCGTTTTTACACAAACATCTAAATAATTCAAAAAATAAAGAGAAAGTAGAGCTTGGAACCGGAGAAAGTGTTGCTTTTTGTGAGTTTATTGCAACTTCAGTCATTAACGAGATATTTTACCATTCCGCACTAGGTGCACGCTCTGTAGATGTAGATGATAAACACCATCCAAACCAATTGAGAGTTCATATTTTTGAAAATATGTAATTTATATAATTAAAATTAGAACTATTTTTGTTTGGGTCCAAAAAATAAATCTGGGTACTAAAATAAATCTAGAGAATTTTAATTTATTTAATTTAAAATTAAATATCTCCCGAACTATAAAAATTAGCCCCACAAATATATATCAAAACAAAGCTTAGCTGCTGATTAGCAAAAATGAAAAAAATATACAGGGTGTGCAATTTGAATTGTTCAAGAAAAATATCATTTTGCGTTTGTAATTACCCTGTAAATGTACAAATATAGTTTCAATAAATTTAGATGATTTTTCAAGAGAAGCGTGTTCTGAAATAATCTATACTAAAAATAAAATCATTTATGTGTTTCCCGCCTTTCAAGCGAGTTTGAAATTGAGGTTGTAGTAAGATCCAAAAGTAACGCATAAATTTATTATCTACCCATTTTTTTTAACATTTCGACTTCATATTTTTAAAACTCCGAATTTAAAATTTTCCAGTTTTTTCAATTTCCACCTTTTTCAAATGTGAAGTTATTTTATAAATTTCAATACTTCTACAATTTCGCATTTCCTTAAGATTTTGATTACTTTTTAGATTTTTTTTTGAAAATATTGACACAAAATTTGATCTTTTCTTTTCTCAAAATTGTGACTTTTTAAAATTTTGTTTTTTTTTTCCTATAAATTTGATCACATTAAAATATTGACTTTTAAGAACCTCTGTTTCTTTTTAAAAATGTCCACCTTTGTTCAAACTTTTGACAATTTCTTGAAGTATTGACCTAATATATTTTGAGTATTTCGACTTTTATGTAGTAGATTGGATTTTTCTTTGAAAATGTCGACTTTTATTTTTAATTCTTCTTTTTTTGAAGAATTGGATTTTGCTCCAAATTTTTACATTTCGACATTTTTTTTGAAAATTTCGTTTCTTTTCATTACACCTTAGATTTTTTTCCAAGATATAACTTTTTTCAGAATATATTTTTTATTTCTACCTTTCTTCAAAATTTCAACATTTTATGAAAATTTTAAAAATGTTGACTATTTCTCAATTTTTTTTAAAAATGTTGACCTATTTCTGCGGATTTGAACTTTTTGAAATATTTCCTCCTGTTCCTCAAACTTTGTAATTTTTTGAAAGAATCTGACCTTTTAAATTCTAAACGATGAGTATAAAACGAATTGCAGACTTAATTTAATTTCTAGTTTAAAACTGGCCTTTTAAAAAGGAGTAATTTTCAAGTTTAAGCAGTAAAATTCCGAAAATGAGTCGAAATTTAAAAGAACCACCAAGTGAGATTTTGATTTCAATTTATTATTTTCAAATATTGCTTTGAACTAAATATTTTGAGAAACAGTTTTGTCTAAATTCAAAGGTTTTTTATTTTGATTACTGCATTTTGACTAAATCTATAAATCTTTAGATATAAATTTTATCTCAAAAAATTTTGATTAATAACAGAAGTGCTCAACCTTGAAATTAAAATAAAAATATAAAAATTCAAATAACAAGTTCAGTTTTGGGATTTTGACATGTCTCTAAAAATTTTAATAAATAAGAAATAAAAGAAAATTTTAAATTGTTTCTTAAAATTATAATTTTTGCCTGTAAATATGAACGTATTCTCAAAACTTTGTTCATAATGGGGAAATTAAAAACAACATTAAAAATCCTCACTTAAAATTATTTAAATAGGGAAAACATCGAAATTTCTGGAAAAAAAATTCAAAGCAATTTTAAAAGTAATCTATTTCTTTTTTGGAATTTTGACTTTTTTTCTGGAATCTTAGAATTTAATATCTTGATTTTAGGGTCGAAATTTCCATCTGCTTGTATAAAAAGCTTCAGTAAATATTTGGAGTTTGGAAAAATGTTATCACATTTTAAAGGGAAATTTTTTGAAAACACTTCCTCAAATTTGGGATTGTGTACAGAAAATTTTGATTATAAATCGGATTTTCGTAACAAAATGTCTAAAAATAAAGTGTTCTTCCATAAGTCGATTTAAACATCGGAAGTGCCAAATTAAAGCTGAAATTTCGAATTTAAAACTTAAATTTTTAGAAATTAAAAAAAAAATTCGTAAAATTATAAAGTATGCTTTGATCACCAGCAAAAATTTTGATGCGTTTATATGATGTTTATATTGATGAATGATGTCAGCGCTCAAGTCTTTTAGGCAACTTTAAATATTCTTACGCAAAAATTGCCTTTCGAGTAATGCCCTTTTTACTATCTTCTTCTCTTTGAGCTCACCTACGTATTACTGCGAACACCTGCGTGAAATTTCATGCTCCTAAAGCCATCTGTTTATTGTCTGTCAGTCAGTACTTCGCTTCGAGATTCATTAAATAGATTGATATTATTATTATTACTGCTACATAACTAGATATACAGGTCGTAACAAATTCGCTTCTCACTAGATAGATCTCGAAAACGGTAAGAGATACAGCATGGGTTAAATTGGAGCAAACTTACACAATATGATAATCAGGAACATTCTTTGATAAATCGAAAATATCTCTTGATATTCCTGAAATTTTTGAAACAAAGGAAACTTTTAAATTTTCATTTTTATTATTTTTTGGCGCTATTTGAAAGGTAATCATAAAATAAAAGTACTTTTTCATTAGAGTCTTTTATCCTTTTAAAGATACCACAAAAAGGTTTTTTTTATTAGACATTTTGTCTTTTCGCTACACCATCAATTTTAAATTTTATTGCATCTCTGTGAAGCTTTTGAATCTCCGAACTTATTAATGTATGTGGCTAAACGTTTCGTAACTTCAAGGAGAAATCATCTTTTTTTAGCTTAACGTTACTTTATTTTTTTTATAATTAATAAGTAATTATTATTAACATTAAAATTATAAATATGTAATTAATTGTTAAGAAAAAAAGTTATGGTAAAGTTAATAAATTTTACCAAGAAAAAAAACGGACAATCATAAATAATTGATCATCAAAAATAATCACTAATAACTGCGAACAAAGAAACTATGGGTATTTAGAATATCAAATAAGAAATAAAACTATAACTGTCACATTTCCTTTGTCGTATTTTATTAGATTCTGGTTAACTGTTATTGAAATATACAAAATACGTTATTTAAAAAATGTTTTTTCTTGATAGCTTACAGTTACAAAACGTTTAACGATATAAAAATTTTGTATATCAATGAAGGTGGACATTCAAAATCTACACAAAGATGCAATAAAAATTAGAGGTCTGTATTCAAAATAACGTTCTTGTTGATGGTACCAAGAAGACGAAACATCTAATAAAAACTTTTTTGACTATCTTGTAAAGGATAAAACACGCCAACGAAAAAGTATTTTTAATTTTTTTATTACGCTTCAAATAACGCCAAGACAAAAAAAAAACAAAATCCAAAATTGTACTTTCTTTCAAAAATCTCAGAAGCAGCAAGAGACATTTTTAAATTTTCGACGGCATATTACTGGATACCAAATTGTGCAAGTTTGCTCTAATTTAACCGCTGCTGTATCTGTTACCGTTTTCGAGATCCCTGCAGTGAGAAGCAAATTGGTTACAACCTAATTATACATATTTTTTAATTAAAATCTTACAAATCTCTCTTTTATACTATTGTGGTTAGTGAGGTAGCTATCAGAGGGCTATAAGATGCAGTCTACCAAGGCCCTAAGCTCAGGGGCCCTCAGTCTCTGGCCAATAAATCTCGAACTGACCTCACAAAAATTGTCCTCCGCTCAGTGCTTTTCCTATGAGTGTGTTCTCCCTCCAAGAAACGTCTTGAAATGTTTGCTTTTAAACTAGAGGTTTTAATTTTTAACCAAAAATCATTTCGCTGCTGCGCGTGTAAATGGGGTTAAATCAAACTTTCGTAAAAATGAGTTCAAGTAGTTTTCGTATATAATGTTGAAGTTACTGTCGTTGTTTAAAGGAAGCTAAGTCATTTGGAGTAAAACTAACTATCTACCAAATTGTGTTCATTGTGTTAAGTCAAAAATCCAAGTCTGAGGTCATGTTGTTATGTTGTTTTTTCCAATTTTATCTACTTTTGACTTAAACCCTTTTAGCCACGCAACAGCGAATTTAAAGCTGATAATGTAGGCACTTCCTAGAAACATTGCCTTGTTTTTCTCAAAAGGTTTATTTTAATTCCATTGCATTTTTAAACTAGTAATTGGTATTTATATTTCATTTTTTAATAGAAATGTTGAGTTTTTTTCGAAATTGCAAGTTCACATATTTAGGTTCAAGATTATAAACCCAAGAATTTTAAATAATTTTGAAGCTTTATTCTTTAAGCAAATTTGCAGGTTAATCTTAAAATATTTACTGTTTTACTAAAATGGCAGTTTTAATATTGAATATTTGGATTATAACTGGAAATTAGGACTTTGAGTACATGTTAATTATAATTGCAAATTGTTCTTTAAATTTATATTTGCTGCTTCAAAATTCTTAAAAAGATCTCAAAAATGTACAGAGATTTCCTAAAAATAAGAAGTTGCCATCAGTTCTGGCAAAACCGACAGCAGCATGGATGTCAATTCTATATAAAAAATTGACTCAGTAATGTTATAAATAAAGCATATTTGATTTTTACAAACAAATGAAAAATATGGGATGTGCGATAAATTTGTTACTTTGGACGGAGAGTAACGCCTTAAAATTTATTTTTTTTGATAGAACACATAGTAAGTTATTAAAAATTGAGATGTAATTGACAAGTTTACATTTCCTAATATATTATCATTGGAAATAAATTCAAACAATTTCTGCCGTTGCGCTTTGGTACACGTGGTATGAAAAAAAGGGTGGTATAATTCTGTATTTTCAAGATCCGAAATAAGAATTTATTCTGCTATATTTTAATTATCAAAAATCGCAGTCTTTAATTAATAGTAAAAATATTGCTGATGCAATTATTCACACGTGGAGAACTTGAACTGCAACCTTCGGCTAATAAACTAAACAAAGATCCCATTTATTAAATTACGTTGACCTGAAATAAATCTTTTATGTTTTTATGAAGAAATATTCATATCAGTTTGTACGAAAATTGGAATTAAATTTCTTAAGAGAAAATTTATTTAATAGAATGTACGTGGATGAGAAAAACTTTAAAAAACGATAGATTGTCAAAAAAATAACAACTCTACATAAACAATACCTTTTACGTATATTTTTTGAAATACAGGGTGGTACGGTGGTAGTCTTCATTTTTTTAAACATTTTATTTTATATCATCTCTCAAACGAATAATTATGTTCAAAAAATATTCGGTGACATAATATCTCGTAAAGGGTTAATATTTCCCTACTACAAAAGTTTGCAAACATTAGCAATGGCGTAGATCTGGAGAATATAGACCGTTTTCTCCATTAGAACTTCTACGCCACTGGTCCTAGACATTAGTTCTGCAGCTTCTTTGATTTTATGATAGTTCTTTTTCAAAAATCATCTCAGCTGATTTTTACGTAAAATGTACCATTTTCGAGTTAATAGAATATAAAGGTATTAATGTTTAAAATTTAAAAAAAAAATGAGCTCAAAGTTTCTTATTTATTATTCGGCGTGGTTTTCTAAAGATGGTGTTAGCAAAATAAATGAATTATCTTGCCTCATATTCTATTTTTTATATTAACAATTATTTTCAAGCCGCCAAAATTATTTTATTAAATCAATAGGCTTCCCATAAGACCAAAAAACGGTAACAACCATAACAATGCCTTTTTTTCAAAATGGGTACTATTTTGTATGACGAGCAGTTTTAAGCCTTAATTTTCTTTTAACTAAATCTTTTTTGTGATTAAAAAATAAAATGCATTTCTTTGCATTTCAATGGGCGCTTGATAACTCTTCTGCAAATGTAATATCTTATTTGGAGGCAACTTTGGTCATTGTTTTTCCTTTATAAAAATTTGTGTGAGATAAACTAGATTTATAGATTTTTTAAAGTAATTAACTTTAATAATTAATAAACAATGTAGCAGGTAGCATAAAATAAGTAGAAACATAATAGTTTTTAAAGTTAAACATTTTTTTAAATCGAGAAGCTTTCAACAGACGAAAAAAGTCAAGAAGACATTTTTCCAAAAAATGAAGGACGTTTAAGAAATTAGTGTTTAAAAAAAAACAGTGGCGTAATATTTTTTTCATTAACAACGCTCCAGAGCACGTTGTTGCGGACGCCACAAATACTATTTTTTTGCAAAAAATGCGTTTTTATGCCTACTTGGTATATTTTAAATAAATAAAAAATATTCAAAGCAGTATTACAGTATTTAAGGAAAAATCAAATTTGTTCTTAATTTTTAATAGCCCGTATCTTAAAAATAAAGATGCTTAAAATCACCAAAGATTATGCATCTTCAGTATTAGCATCTTATTGGAAAACACTCTGTAGTTAAATCATACAGGTTGATTCAAAAATTCTATGCACATATTTTACAAGCGTATTTTTGGGGTCAAAATAACACTTTTTTTCTATAAATAGCTCTCCGAGATAAAATCGATTTTTATGTCAAATTGTGACCACAATTACAGATCAAATATTTCGACAATTTGCAAGAACCTGTTTTTTAGGCACTCTATCCATGTTTTGTGTTAAAAATAATTTAAACCTAACTGTTGGGGGGGGGGGCATTAATCTTAATCGACTTGCTGTCCCGAAAATCCTCTAGTCTTCGAATATCTGATTCGATTTTGATGAAACTTTTTGATTGCAGTGAAATGTCCGCATGCATTAAGTAGTTCATTGGCGTGAACTAGCATCGGAAAATGATTCAAAAAAATAACGATCTTCAATTATTCCTAAAACGGCACCTATCAAACCATTTTGTTGCTACAAAAAAGCCTTAGTTGCCAAGTTAAAAAAAGTTCTGTACCTTAGTGGTTCCTTGGTACAATCTAATACCAGAAAACGTATGTATATTTTCAAGGAACTAACAGAATAAAAATTAAAACATTCAAAAATGTTAGAACTTTTAATTTTTGTCAAATTAGCACCTTAGCACCTATCTGGTTTATTTTTTGTTCGAAATAATATTTAGCTGCTAAGTTTTATTAAAATGGATAAGGTTCTTTTGACGAAAAAATGTTCCTGAAAAAGTTCTTACAATAGTGGTCGAAACGTCGAATGATTCATGTAGTTTTTTGGTGCAGTCTAGAAGTAGAAAACGAATATTTTAAACTGTGTAACGTCATTAAGCTATACGATGTCTAAAAAATCTTATTACCTCCAATGTTTGACAAAGCGGCCCGTACCTAGATGGTCTTATTGTCTCGAATAACCGCTAGCTTTCAAGTTTTATCGAAATCGAATAACCCGCTTAGGAGAAAGAAAATCTCTGAAGACGTTCATTGCCATCGTAACGAATGTTAAATTGGTTAATTAGTTACTTATGGTGATTTATTATCGGCAAACGTAAATTTTAAATCGTACACCAGTATAAAAATATAACATGTCTAAGAAGCTTATGATCTTCAAATTTTACTAAAACCGTACTTATCTAGATTGACTTATTGTCCCAAAAAATACTAGTTCTCAAGCTTCGTCGGAATCAATAAAGCCGATTTGACAAAAAAAGTTTTCTAAAGATGAACTGGTAGCTGGTAGAAACGTCAAATGGCTGAAATAATTTCTTGACGCAAAGTAATACCGGAAAACATATAGAATAAATAGTACAACAGTTTAAAAATACAGGGCCGATATAGAGAAAAAACATTTACTGAAGAAGCTTCTTAAGGAGGCTTCGTAACGTCAAATATTTCTTTCGAAAAACGTAAATTTTCAATTTTGTAACTGTTTACCTAACAACATAAAATTATTTAAAAAAATTATATTACTTTCAATTTTCAGCAAATTTATAAAATTTTATCAAAATCGACTAGGAGAAAAGAAGTTTTCTGTCGGAGCTTCTTGTAACGCTGCTCGAAACGTCGAATGCATTAAATAGTATCTTAGCATGAAATAGTAACAGAAAACATATATTTTAAAGCGTGCATAAGTATAAAAATATGAAATGTCAACAAAATTATGACTTATAATTTTTCCTAATATCATTAAATTATCATTAAAACATCATTTTGTTGTACCAAGAACCCTTGGTTATTTAGTTTAACCGAAATCGATAATGTCATTTTGGAGAAAATAAAGTTTCTTGAAGAAGTTTCTTACCATTTGGGTCGAAACTTCAAACGCTTTAAGTATTTTTTATCGCAATCTAGAAGCAGGAAACATATATTTTAAATTGTGTAATGATATAAAATGTCATCGTTATTGATTTGTTGTTCAGAGAAAACCTCTGAATACAAAGTTCCATCCAAATCGAATGAAGAAAATAAGATTCCTGTTTTTTGTGACAAATTTTTTTTACAGCTGTTGTAATATGCTATTGGGATTTTCATCCCCTCCGACCGGATAGGCTGACAAATGTCAAGTATCAGTTTGGTTCTTTTTTAATAACAAAACGATCTGTGAAGAAAATTTTTTGTGACAAATTTTTTTTTACGACACTTGTAATATATTATTGGGATTTTTACCCCCTCCGGCGGGGTGGGCTGACAAATGTTGAGTGTCAGTTAAGTTCTTTTTTAATAATGAATCGATCTGTACAGTAAATTTTTTGTGACAAATATTTTTTGCAGCACTTTTAATATATTATTGGGATTTTCACCCCCTCCGACGGGGTAGGCCGATAAATTTTGATTGTCAGTTTGGTAGTTTTTTTTATAATAAAACGATTTGTAAAGAAAATTTTTTGTGACAAATTTTGTTTACAGCTCTTGTAATTTATTGAAATTTTCACCCCCTTCGACGGGGTAGGGTAACAAATGTTAAGTGTCAATTTGTTTTTTTTTAATAATAAAACGATCTGTGAAGAAAATTTTTTGTGACAAATTATTTTTACGACACTTGTAATATATTATTGATATTTTCGCCCCCTCCGACAGGGTAGGCTGACAAATGTTGAGTGTCAGTTTTGTTTTTTTAATAATAAAACGATCTGTAAAAAGAATTTTTGTAACCAATTGTTTTTATTTATTATTGGGATTTTCATCCCCTCTGAAGGAGTAGGCTGATAAATTTTGAGTGTCAGGTTGGTACTTTTTTAATAATAAAACGATCTGTAGAGAAAATTTTTTGTGACAAATTTTTTTTACAGCTGTTGTAATTTATTATTGGGATTTTCACCCCTTTGACGGGGTAGGCTGACAAATGTTGAGTGTCAATTTGGTTCTTTTTTAATAATAAAACGATCTGTGAAAAAAATTTTTTGCGACAAATTATTTTTACGACACTTGTAATATATTATTGGGATTTTCACCCCCTCCGACGGGGTACGCTGACAAATTTTGAGTGTCAGTTTTGTTTTTATTTAATAATAAAACGATCTGTAAAAAAATTTTTGTGAATTTATTTTACAGCTCTTTTTATTTATTATTGGAATTTTCACCCCCTTCGACGCGGCAGGCTGACAAACGTTGAATGTCAATTTGGTTCTTTTTTAATAATAAAACGATCTGTGAAGAAATTTTTTTGTGACAAATTATTTTTACGACACTTGTAATATATTATTGATATTTTCGCCCCCTCCGACGGAGTAGGCTGACAAATGTTGAGTATCAGTTTTGTATTTTTAATAATAAAACGATCTGTAAAAAGAATTTTTGTAACCAATTTTTTTACAGCTGTTTTTATTTATTATTGGTATTTTCACCCCCTCCAACGGGGTAGGCTAACAAATAGTAAATGTCAATTTGGTTCTTTTTTAATAATAAAACGATCTGTGAAGAAAATTTTTTGTGACAAATTATTTTTACGACACTTGTAATATATTATTGGTATTTTCGCCCTCTCCGACGGGGTAGGCTGATAAATGTTGAGTATCAGTTTTGTTTTTTTGTAATAATAAAACGATATGTAAAAAAAAATGTTGTGACAAGTTTTTTTATAGCTTTTGTAACTTATTATTATTTTCACCCCCTTCGACGGGGTAGGCTGACAAATGTTGAGTGTCAATTTGGTTCTTTTTGAATAATAAAACGATATGTGAAGAAAATTTGTTGTGATAAATTATTTTTACGACACTTGTAATGTATTATTGGGATTTTCCCCCCCTCTGACGGGGTAGGCTGACAAATGTTGAATGTCAGTTTGGTTCCTTTTTAATAATAAAACGATGTGTACAGAAAATTTTTTGTGACAAATTTTATTTTTACGACACTTTTAATATATTATTCAATTTTTCAACCCCTCCGACAGGGTACGGTGACAAATGTTGGGTGTCAGTTTGGTTCTTTTATAATAATAAAACGATCTGTACAATAAATTTTTTGTGACAATTTTTTTTTACACTACTTGTGATATATTATTCGGTTTTTCACCCCCTCCGACGGGCTAAGCTGATAAAAGTTGACTGTTAGTTTTCTCGTTATTTCAAAATGAATCGATCTCTACAGTAAATTTTTTGTAACAAATTTTTTTACTGTTTTTATAACACGTTATTACGAAACCCATTTTGTTCCCCTATAGATGGGGTGAAGGGAAAATTATTGTGTCAATTAGCTTTATTTACCATAATAAAAGGATTTATAAAAAAATAATTACATAGCAAATTATTGGCGAAGCTCTAGTAACCAAATTCTTACTGTGCTTTATCGAATACATGCACTATTAAGATTTGTTGCTGGAAACTTTGTTGCTTATTTCACACCATTTTGGAGAAAGAAAAGTATCCTAAAGAAGCTCCTACGATAGTGCCCGAAGCATCGCATGCCTTAAATATTCCACTGGTACGAGTCCAGTAACAAAAAAGGTATACTTATTAAATTGTGTAACAATAAATTAGAATATTGAAGAAGTTTCAATTTTACTAAAGCGACACCTATCTAGATCGTTTTTTTTAACCTTTTTAAACCCCAGGTACCAAGTTTTATCGAAATCAATAAAACTGTTTTGGTAAAAAAAATTCCTGACGAAGTTCCTTGTACTGTCGGTCGAAACGTTGCATGCATTACGCAGTTCTCCGACGCAATCTAGATTCCCAAAGTGTAATATTTTAAATCGTGTAATTTTTAAAAAATATGAAATGTCCAAAAAAATAATGATCTGAAATCTTTACCAAAACGGCACCTAACTCAAATGTCTCTTTAATCCAAAAATTTTCATGTAGTCAAGTTGATCGAAATCGGTTAAGCCGACCCCGAGAAAACAATTCCGTAATTCTATTTACTAGAGTATTTCGTATTATGTAAAGATATGTGCTAAGTGCAGATAAAGAGGTATCTCAGGTTATCATACAGTGCTGCCAACCGAAGTAAATTGATGGAAATTTAGCTTTGTAAATAACACTTTTCGATGTCCCCAAACTATACAATAGATGTGAATGTTACTTTGGGTACGGTCCCCGAAGTATACAAATTTCATGCGTAACGTTTAGTTTGGGGATGCGCAGGTCCTCGAACTACACGTTAGCCATATATATATATATATATATATATATATACATTTGCAACATGTACTATGTGACCTGCAAAAATTATATGTAGCATTCGCTGTGACCTCTTATATTTCGCTGTGGCCTCCAGGTCTGCAGGTCACAACGTACCCCAGCTTAAAATTCACCCATGTCCTTCGGGATGCTATTAAGAGCTCATAACCGAAAA
>JAPAGP010000045.1:0-66795 GCA_028583605.1 Dastarcus helophoroides | reverse complement strand
TTAAAAGTTCGGAAAATTCGATTTTGAAGTATTTTTAAATTGGATTAAATCCCCGACTACATGCCTGTTGCCGCCTCCTCGATAGTGCCGCCCGTATGCGTTGTATGCTCCTTACGCCCGCGATGGACGGGTTACTAGAGGATGATTTATTTAATGCAGATTCGGTCCAGTCGTAAGTCCATGTAGAAATAATGCCAATCGGTGCCAGGTGACATGTGCTCTGCACATGTACCCTTATCATTCTCCCAATTGTTGAATCTAAGAAGATTATGAAGTACTGAAGCGATTTATCCCGGTCATAATGAAGGAGATACACATAAATGAATTACCATGTGGCATCTCTGCCGATTTAGTTTCTTTTTCCGTCTTGCCTCATATCAGAAGTTTGCTTTGTCGTTCTCATTGGCAAGCAGACCGAAATAGTGTACTGGCCGATACTGTATGTGATAAGGGGATTTTTAAATTCAACCAATAGAAATAATTTATTCAAATGTCTCGCTTTGTTTATGGTTGTGGCCCTTCTCTTGGATGAACACAGTGTAAAATATTCCCGAGTTAAAACGGAAGTTGACACCAACTTTGTTTTTTTAAACGAGACGTCCTGTGTATTTTTTAGATTCTATTTGATATTTTAAAGCCACTTTGGATAACAAATATTGTTCTTAAAATTTATAGTTTCTGAGATAATTAGATTTTTATTAAAAAAAATTGACAGATGCAAGGCCCCACGAAATTTTTTGTATGTTTCTCTAGAAACCAGATATTAACTTCATATTTGGTATGTTATTAGAACACATATAAAACTACCTTGCTCAATTAATTAATTCAACTTGCTCAGCTTAATTAATTCAAAAAATTATACTGAATGTTGAATTAATGACTATATATTTTGCTATATTCAAACAGTGATAACTTTGTTATTTTAAATGGAACCTTTGCTTATCTTATGCAGATTTAAATTATCTTTCATTCGTAAGTATCTTTTATTTAAGATATTCTCTGTAATTTATTTGCGAAGTATTCAAACGAATAGGCCAAAAGTTCAATATACGTACAGCATTCAAAATCCAAATACTCTAAGATCATTACTAGTAAATACAAAACCAAAAAATGAAACGCAACATACTAAAAATTGTATTTATAAAATAACCTGCGAATGCAACAAAATTTACATAGGTGAAACATCCAGACCTATGTGGATTCGTATTAACGAACATAAGAATTACCTAAGTAAGGGAGATTTTTCAAAATCGAAAATTTGCGAACACTCTTTTCAATACGATTACAGAATTCAATGGACAAAATCCTGCATTATTGGCAAAGAAACACATAAAAAAAGAAAAATTAAGGAAGCAGCTTTAATTTTACTAAATGGAGATAACTGTGTCGCAAATTGTTCGATTAATATCAACGGTATGTGGCTGCCATTGTTAAAACGAGAAAAACAACTGGGTCGCCTTAGAATCACCTAGGGAATAACCTAATAAACTGTCAGAATTACTTTCTGGCAGCTTACAAAAAAATTTGTAAAGGAATAAATTGAATTGGTTTTCTGACGACGGGCAGAGAATAACACTGCCCGAAACGTTAAAATTTTAAATAATCTTGTTGTTATTTATTTTTTACGTCGTTTAAATTTTATTAGTTTTAAGTGTTTTTCAGTGTTGTGTCCCAAACAGCGATTGACAAACCAAGATCCAACGCAATCGCTGTTTGCGGCAATCTATTACAGATTGCCATTCCTTAATAGAAGGTACTGAAATTTAGGATTGTGAAAGGAGTGACCGGCGAAGAAAAAGCCAATAAAACTGCATACAAATATCTTTTATTTACTTCAGGAGTTTTTTTTTTAATATTATTCTGAGAACTTATTGCGAACACCTTCATTCTTATTTAAGTCTAAAAAATGTTCCAACAAATAAATAATAGCGTTTATATGCAGAGTGAACTATTATAATTTTTTTATAGCAAAGCTCAGTTGGAAGTTCTGAAAGTCATACACATACTCAAAGATGGAACAGTTTAGAAATTGCAAGAGGATCTTTTGGACCTGAGGATTTCGCTCCAGATATTATAGAAATTAAGTTTGATAGGGCCGTACCAATAAAGGTAAATACCATTATTACAAGCAGTTCGAACTAGCCTTTCGATAAATCTTTCTTAGACGTGGTTTTTTCACAAAACAACGTTACATTTAAGAACTTTAATGCTCAACATAGTTTTTTAAAACCGAGTAAATTTAAAGGAAAATTATAACTGATTAACAAGTACCTGACAGTTGCTAACAATACTAGTTGCTAACATCTAACATTCTCCCACCTGAGGACTGACGCACTAGACAGTCCTCTCGTTAAAAACAATAAAATAACATAATACAAAGAAACGGCAAAACTATTCAGGTAAAAGTTAAGCTGTTAGGTAAATCATAATGAGTACGTTTCACTTCTGCATTTTTTATTGGTTGTTCGGCACATTCCAAAAGAAACAATCTTTGCACTGGACGTACCAGTTGTCCCTTTGCAGTCGCTAAGCCCGGCTCGAACATTGCCGTCCTTACTGGGCAATAGTTTTTACTACCTTCCCTAATGGCCAATTAATCCGCTACTCTACATCATCACCAATCAGCACAACATCTCCAACTTCCACTGTTGGCGACTGCTTGCCACGTTCCGCATTTTTCAGTTGACCAAGGTATTCATTTCGAAAGCGAAATCTTCTCGTAGACGCTGTTTAAACCGCATTCTTTGACGCAAAGAAACACTGTCGATTTGATCCAAATCTGGAACAAAGTCATCAAAGGTTTGATCGTGCAAAAACCTTCCAGGTGTAAGAGCCAACAATTCGGTTGAGTCCTCTGATAAATAAGTAAGTGGTCTCGAATTGACTACTGACTCACATTCACACAACAGCGTCAGCGTCTCTTAATAATTAAGTGAAGCACGCCCTGACATTTTTCGAAGAAGCGTTTTCACTAGTCCAATTAGGCGCTCCCAAAAGCCTCCCCACCGTGCTGCACTGGGTGGATTAAAACACCATTTCACACGTTCAACCGAGGAGTATCGAAGTATTTCACTCCAATCTTTTTTAACAAATTCTCAGTACCCACGAAATTCGTCCCATTATCACTATAATTGTCTTAGGTCCACCACGTCGGGCGATAAACCTGCGGAATATGTTATCTCAAATGGAACAGCATCACGGACTCGATCCAAAGGCAAAGGTGGCGTATTCACTTTAAAGGGTTTCGCTTTGTATCTTCGACACACTATCATAATCGTACGTATTTGGACACCCCCGATCCATCTTAAGGCGGCGGTCTGGTACCCTTAAAACGTCGAAATTCTTCGCTTGCCATTTTACAAACTAGGTCAATACTATCACTTAGAATTAAATGAAATTTAGCAATAATGTTTAGAAATGTTGGGGAATTCGGGCTTTGGAAGCAGATTTTTGATTTTTGTCTTAGTATTCCCACAAATGGGCGTACAATTTGTCTCTTTTTTGCCTGTTTTCAGAAGCGAATATCTCGAAAACTAAACGGAATTTGAAAAAAGTACTTCCAAAGCGCGAATTCGACATCCTTGCTTCATAAGTTCTCCAAATTTGAAAACAAAATATTAAAAAATAAAGGCACCATTTGTAAAATGGGAGAGCGGTGTTTGGCATAAAAATTGCGCTTAGATTTCGGTTGCCCTCACTCTGATGAGGCAGGGTACGGAGACGGACGTGATGCGGAGCAGAGAAATTTTTGCCCCTTCCCCAATACGTTATCAACGAACGAAGTATCTTTGGCTTCCACAGCTCATATTTCTTTATCTAAGCACGGCAGATATATCATAATAATAATAAACAACATTAAAACATTTGTTCTACCAGAGTTTGAGAGTAAAATGAATTGTTTAGTATTTGTAGCTTACAATCATTTACTGAATATTTAGTGGTTTTTGTTTTGATATATTTAGAAGAATTTTTTTCTCTCCTAATTAACATTTTTATATTACTCTTTGGAAAAATATAAATTGTTTAGGTAAATAAATGCTATGAAAGATTTAAGCAAAAAAAAGAAAAATTGATTTTATATCATTTAAATTGGAAATGTTACATTCTGCTAGCATCACTTGTAATCGAAAATCGACCAATTATATCTGCAAAGAACGAAATTGTTTTTCACATAATTAATTAATAGGTATTTAGATGCAGATATTTAGTCCTTATCTTGACGATAGGAGAAAATGCGTAGGAAAATAAAAATTTCAGCTCTGAAAATTTTGAATTCCTCGAAAATTTTGGCTTTTTTCAAAATTTCGATAGTTTTTTGAAAATCTACTTTGTTTTTTGAAAATCTCAACTTTTTTCACAATTTCGACATCTAGAAACTTTGGAGTGTTTTTGAAATTTATGAATTTTTTTGAGGAATATGATTTTTATGATAATTTCGACTTTTCCTTATTTAGTTTTGAAAATTTCGACCACTCACTAAATATTTCGACTTTTCTTGAGAATTGCTATTTTTTGATGCATATTTTCAACTTTTTTTCAAAATCTCTAGTTTTTATTGAAGAATTTGACATTTTTAATTTCTATTTTTTTAATGATTTCGACTTGGACATTTGAAAATTTCCACTTATTTTAAATTCTCATTAAAAAAAAACAAAATTTTGACTTAATTAGAAAATTGTAATCATTTCGAAATTTTCCCTTTTTCTAAAATAAAGCTATTTTTGGAATTCCTTAAATTTGTCAAAATTTTAACTTTTTCATCAAATTTTTATTTTGCTGTAGATCTCGACTTCCTTTAAAAAATTTTGCTTTTTATGACAATTTCGACATTTTAAAAAGGTGTACAAACGAATAATTCCGACAAGGTCAACATTTTTATTAGAAAACCGAAACAAAAATGGTGACATTCCAAAACTCACGAATTAAAAAAAAGGCAAAAATTTTGTGGAAATTTAGAAAAAAGTTGTCCCAAAGTCAAATTTTTCGAAAAAAGTTGGAATTTTGAGAGTAAAACCGAAATGCCAACAAAGAAGAATTTTCAGAGAAAATTCGCAATTTCGAGAAAAGACTGTGCTTCCGTATCTTTGTACAAAAGTTTATGTTAATTTTAAAGGAATTAACAGGAAACAAAAGGGTAAAAGGAGCATTTTTAAGTTACCTATTTCTAACTATGTACTTTACCTGCTTAGAGAACTGAAAGAAGGAATACATGTCAAAGAATTTTTTTATAAGTTTGTAATTCGGTAGCCCAATTTCAAGCTTTTCTCTAGAAATTTTGAATTTAAAGTTTAAACTATTCGAAGTTTCCCAGAGATTTTGAAATTTTATGGAAAATCTCCACAAGAATATCGAATATTTCAGTTTAAAATCAAAGTTTTGTGATTAATGGGAACTCGTGCACTTCCTTACATAAATCTCATTTTTTAAAAATTTGTTATTTTTCAAAAATTTCAGTTCAAATATAAAATCGTTCTTTGTATCATAATTCAAAGAGAACAGTTAGAATTTTTTTTTAAATTTTGACTATTTTTTCAAAATTTCCAATTTAGATCTGAAATTGTTTTTTTTTTATTTTGAATTGCAATTCTAGAAAGAAAAATTAAATTTTTAGCTTTTACTTTCCAGTCAAAATGAAAATAACAAAAAAACTTATTTTTTAAATTTTAAAGTAAACTAACATTTCAGATAAAAGTTGAAAAAAAATTATTTGGAAAAGATTCATGCAAAGTCTTTTTTAATTTCGAAATTCCGTGAAAAATTTTTAAATTTCTGGCATAATTTTGTTCAAGGTTTTTTCCAGAATTTTGACTTCTCAAATTCCGGAACCTAAATTCGAGTTTAAGAAAATATGAATTCTAAATTCGAACTTAAGAAAATAAATAAATAAAAATGAATAAAAATTGACATTTGTAAAATGGAAATTTCAGAAATCTTGTAATTTCGACTTTTTTTCTAGTAATTCTATTATAAAGTCTAAGATTCAAGAAAATAATTTGAAATTTCCAATTTAAACTTTCTGATTTTTTTCAGAATTTATTTAAATATATCCTTTTTTAAGTTTAACATTTTCACTCATTTCTCGAAATTTTGTTTTTAAAAGTCTAAATTTTAACAGACTCTTTAAATAACATAAAATTTTGACATTTTAGTCGAAGTTTACAATTTTTCTCAATTTTAGTGGAACAGACTGGTCCTTGGTTATCTTCAAAAATTGAAATACATAAATTGTCCCCTGAAACCAAGAAAGATTAAAAACACAACAAAGGTTACTCTAACGCGTTTCGGCAGCCAATCTATCATTTTCAGAGAGATACTGAAGATGATAGATTGGCTGTGGAAACGCGTTAGAGCAACCTTTGTTGTGTTTTTTAATCTTTCTTGGTTTCAGGGGACAATTTTTGTATTTTAATTTTTCTCAAACTCTCGACTTCATAATCTCAACATTTTGAACTTGTTTCTTGGAATTTCGATTTTAGTCTGAAAATTTTGACTTTATTCTCCACATTTTGTTTCTGAAGTCGAAATTAAAGAATAGTTTCTATTTTTTTGAAAAATTTAAAAAGGTTCTAAACAAAATTCCGAATTTTTTTGAGAAATTTTGACTATCTTTTTGAAATTTTAATTTGTAATTTTAAACTCGAAATTTTCACTTCTTTCACAAAATTTTGGTCTTAAAGTTGAATAGTCGAATAAGTCTTAAAATATTAAAGTTGTTTACTGAAATTTAGACTTAAATAAAGAAATTTCAGTTGTAATGCCTAAAATTAAGAAAAAAATAGTAATTACAAGTGAAAACTTGAAACTCTGTAGATTTTGAAAAAGTTTCCAATTATAACAAATGTGAATTATTTTATAAATCTTGATATTTCACCTTTTTCCAATTTTCAAGTTTAATCCCCAACATTAAATCTTAAGCTTTCACCTTATTCTCAAATCCCGTATTTAATTAAAAAATAAATACTTTTTTGTAACTCTGGAATGACAAAATTAGAATTATGAGTTCCGAAAAAAGTCTGCAACTCTACGGACAAAATTTCGAATTTAAACTTGCGATTTTGTTAAAATAATTCAAAATTTGGATAAAATGGAAATTGGTAGATACAAAATCGAGAATGTTCAAAGAATCTTCTCGGAATTTAATAAAAAAGGTCCACATAAAAAAAAACAAATTGGGCAATTAAGACTCACTTTCACAAATAGAGGAAAAAAACCTTTTCAGGAAAATTAAGAATAGAAAAATAAAAACTAAATGCCTAAATACAAAATTTAAAATAAAAACGAAATTTTGAAATAAAATCGATATTTATGAGTTACATCATGCTAAGAAAATCTACCGCATGGCCCTGAAGTCGAATTGGTAAAAATTCAAATTTCGATAAATAAATCAAAAATTTCCGAAGAAAATAGTTTTTGGGAAACTTTCGTTTTTTTTGTTAAAATTTCAACAATCCAAATATCAAAAAAAAGTTAAAATTTTCAAAAATTATGTGTTAATTCTGTTTTAATTGTTTATCAAAGCGCGACAAAAAAATACTAATTTAAGAAACAGGTCAAAATTTTCACTTGGAAGTTTGCAAACAAATATGAATACTAAACCAACTGCTATCAGCAACATGCACATTTCCTTAAGGTATTCAAATGGATCGAGTTACACAGTATCATATATCGGTAAGCGTATTGGATTTGCCTCTGGACTACAGAACCGGGCAAGATATAAGCGTTCCATTTGTTCGGTTCTGACATCATGATTAGGCGTTCCATAATGTCGTATATACGCATGCGCGTTCGCAGTAAAATACAATTGTTGACAGTTTAATAATATGAAATTTCCAACTAATTTTGAGTTTTTGACAGTTTAATAATATGGAATTTCCAACTAATTTTGAATTTAAGGAAATTGCAATTTCGGAACAATCCTTTGAAATTCGCGTTGGCATACATTCGGAAAATGACGTAAAGTTGTGGTTGAAAGAATACAGTGAAATTACCAACACGGATTGGATTGTTAAAGATGGTCTTTACAATCCTCAAAGGTAATTTATTGTGTAATGACAAATTGTAAACGCTGTACAATATTTTTTCTACAACCGTCCTAGTCAATAGGCTTTGCCGCCTAATTTTTGATGTAGAAAGTCCTACATGACCGCGCATCGTGCGGTAATGACCAGCGGCGGCTGGTTCTAAAAGGCACAAGGCGCGCGGTCATCGTGAAATGAGTGATTTATTGTTTTCTGTTTAATGTAAAATACGACATATCGCATGTTTAAACCCAAAGTAATGATATTCTAATTAACTTGTACTTGTGAGTGATTTAAAATAAAGTACACATACGTTTTGTTCCATTTTAAGGAAATTTAAATAAAAATCATGAACCTAGCGTGGTTGCCGTACAATTGGTCCAATCAATCCGGCGTTAAAAATAGGCCAACCGTGCATTTTAGGTAGGATGCGATTTTATTTTTTTCATTGTCTAGAGAAGTTTAATGTAAGTTTAAATTAAAGTTTTCGGAGTGTAAATGTTTTTTTGACATATTCAACTATTTTTTAGTGCTCTACATGGAAAAAGTTTAGATGTATGTAAATATTAGGTGATATGTAATATTTTTAACTGTTGCTTGGAGGAATTGCCATATATTTATTATAATTTCAACTAATTTTTAAAAGTGAAATTTTGTTTGTCTGTCTGTCTGTCTATTTGTTGGTTTTTCACATCTCAATTACTGCATCGATTTCGACAAAAATTGGTATGGAGGTTGTTTGAGACCAGAAATAGACTCTATGCTTCTTTTTATCACGGAAAATTATTTCACCATTTCAAAAGTTGTGTCTCTTTCTGATAGCGTCAAATAACATGATATTTTTATCAACAATTTAACAGTTTTCAGCAGAAATTGTCGTAAAATATAAAGTAATCAACTTTATAACAAACGGCAACAAATCAAAATATTTAATTATTTTTAGGTTAGAATTTTAAGAACACAGAATTAAATTTTAAATCCGAATTTCCAAGTTTATTTAGAAATTGGGACTTTTAAAAAACATTTCAATTATTTTCTCGTAATTTAAAATTTAATCTGGATTTTTTTTTTCAAATTTATAAAAATGTATTAACTTGGATTAAATCGGTAAAGTGACGATATGAAAGATTGCGAATTCGAACGACGTAAACCGAACTTCTTACTCAATTCCCCTTCGAAACCCCTTCCGTCTCTGTTCTCCTAACCCCCTCAACAAGGCATTTAAATCCGAGAGCCAAATCGTACTTGGCGATTTACCAGACCCCCGCCTTAATAACCCTTTGGTGGTCAAAATTTCAATGAAAATCGGAAGTCCACTATAATCTTGCCTTCATATGGAACCTTTTTCTAAGTTGTACCTTGATGAATGGTTTCGCTAAAGACCATTGAACTAACCCGAAGCTTTATTTGAAACTGCATATTATATCGCTTTGATAGTCTTATGTACTCGAGTACATTAATTCTATCTTAATGATCATTTGGTGGCCAAAATTTCAATGGAAAACGAAAGTTCATCAGTAATATTTTCTTTTTCCATTATAATTTTGCCTTCATATGGAACGTTTTCCTAAGCTGTACCTTATCAATGTTTATACTAGAGATCCTCCAAACTAAGCAGAAACTTCATTTGGAACTAAACAGCATATTGTCATTATAACCTTACGTCTTCGTAAACACTCGTTCCATCTTAATGATCATTTGGTGGTTAATAAAAATAACTTTCTCACTAGATTCCGTATACCCTAACTAACCTTTTTCTTGTTTAGGAGAATGTTAAATATGCAATTCGATTACGTAATCATGGTGGCAGAACTAACAACGGTGATGGTGGTTTAAACTCTGTTAAAGGTTCAGATAACACCACATTTACATTTTCCACTTGCTCTTTAAGTTTTAATGGTACAACTCTTACAAGAGGTCAGATACCAGTTATTCTGTATTATAGGTATGTCTAGATTATGAAAATCGAATTATTTTTTACTGAATCAAATTTCATTTTCAGTAATCCGATGGAATATGGTAGAACTTCCACTACGAAATTAGAGCATCAAGCGAGAAAAGCTGCTCTAGCCATGACAAGTGAAATTGTAAAGAGTGCTTGTAATTTAACAGTAATGGCCAGGGAAAAAGCAGAAGAGGTCCCTTCGTCTGATATTCTAAGTAATGCTTGCATTGTTGTGACTTTGTTGCCTTTGGTGATGGCGCATATAAGTCCTTTGGCTACCAGTGATCCCAGAGTAAGTTGCTATAAGTTGATTTCTGAAGAGAGATTTGTAGTACTTTCTTCTTCTCCACAGACATCATCTTGATCAGTTTGTGTGGTAATAACAGTCGGTTTTATTTTTTAGAGCGCCGTTCACATACTGAATTTGATTTACGAATTGTTACCGCATGTTGCTGCACTAAATTTAATAGGGACCTCTACACCAGCATCCAATAAGTCTTTTGTGTCTTTAAATACTTCTGTACCTCAAGATAGTCTCGACCATAAGGCGAATACAACCAGTCATCATTACACTTGGGTGCAGAGTGATCACCCCTACAAACCTGCTGCTGTGTCCAACTACAGGTGAGTTTTTCGGATTTTATCGAGATTTCGGTAGTTTTCTGCAGTGGCGGCTCGCATATAGGCACTGCGGAACTGCAGCACCCCCAACTTCCATCTATCAATAACCTTTAATATGAGGTATTTTTTCTTTTGCTCTTTCTTTATATGTATTTGTACATTATACATATAATCCTTAAGGTTAATATCAGTAGCAATGCCTAAATTCATGAAAAAAGATGCAAACGTAATATTCGTATCGAATAAGGAACTGTGCGCTCCACAGTCCGACGATGTATTTGAATGTTGTACGTTTGCGCGCATAGAAAGCTTCATATGCTACTGCAAAGGTGAAAAAGCACTGCTCTTCCCGCAGTTAGAGATGTCGATCTGAGATCGATTAATCGAAAAATCGATTTTTTCAAGTCTTAAGGTCGATTTTTTAGATCGATCTCAAATATATCATCGATCTAATCAACGATTCAAAAATCCTAAGAATCGGATCGATTTACCTTAGATGCCGGTCACTGTAAATTTAATGAGAATTTTTTTAAATTTTTTATGTAAGTGTATTTATGTGGTGATGTTATCTACTTCCACATACTAGTAATAGCTGCATTAATAAGCCAACAGATGGCAGCATTAACATTTCTTTTAATTCATTATGTCGTTGATTAAATAGAAAAGATAACAGGCAGTGTTGCCATATATTTGAAGGTAAAATTCCGTACATACGCAGTTAAAATTACCATATATTCACAAATATTACTCTACGTTATTTTATTACCTGTTACCGGTCTTAAAATTTTTAATTTGGTGGTTGAAAACGTTACACGCGTATTAATAAATACACTACAAAACTTGAAAAAAGTTTATTTACTTTTTTTGAAGTAAAAATTACAAGAGCGTTGAAAGGACATCAATTTGAAAAAAATTATCACGGAATGTTGACTTTTTCTCCTCTAAATCCCGAGATTAAAGTCAAAATTTCGACTTTAAGATCAAAATTTCGAAATAAAGGTCGTAATTTGGAGTTTAAAATCGAAATTTCTAGAAAAAAGTAGAAATTTCAATTTTTAAATCGAAATTTAACGAAATGTTACCAAGGCGTAGAAAGGACAACGATTAAAAAAATGTTATTTTAAAAAGGTCGACTCTTTTCTCAAACTTCGACTTTTATTACAAGTTTTGACCTTTTTCTCAAATTTCGACTCTTTTCTCAAAATTTCGACTTTTTCTGGACATTTCGACTTTTTTCCGAAAATTTGAACTTTTTCGAAATGTTACAAAGAGGCAGAAAGGAAATCGATTAAAAAAAATGCTATTTTCAGAAATTTCGACCTTTTTCCTCAAATTTCGAATTTAAGCTTGAAATTTCGACTTTTTTCTCGAAATTTCGACTTTTTTCTCAAATTTCGACTTTTTTCTCAAATTTCGACTTTTTTTTCACAAAATTTCGACTTTTTTCTCGAAATATTGACTTGTTTCTCAAATTTCGATTTTTTGTCGAAATTTCGAAATTTAGCTCGAAACTTCGTTTTTTGTTTCTCAAATTTTGACTTTTTTCTCGAAATTTTGAACTTAATATCGAAATTTCGAAATTTATCTCGAAATTTCGACTTTGAACTCACTTTTATCCTTAATATTGAAATTTCGCCTTTTTTTCTCGAAATTTCGCCTTTTTTTCTCGAAATTTCGCCATTTTTTCTCGAAATTTCGACTCTTTCTTTCGAAATCTAGACTTTTTTTCTCAAATTTTGACTTTTTTCTCGAAATATTTCGAAATTTCGACTTATTTCTCGAAATTTCGAAGTTTTTCTCAAATTTCGACTTTTCTCGAAATTTCGACATTTTTCTCGAAATTTCGACTTTAAACTCAACATTTCGACTTTTTTCCTTAAAATTTCGACATTTTTCTTAAACTTCGACTTTTTTCTGAAAATTCGAATTTTTTCGGCAAATTATTGTGACTTTGTTTTGAAAATATCAACTTTTTCGAAATGTTTCAAAGATGTAGAAAGGACATCGATTAAAAAAAAAATTTATTTTTAGAATTTTCGACTTTTTTTTCGCAAACTTCGATTTTAAACTCGAATTTTCGACTTTTTTTTCGAAATTTCGACTTTTTTTCTTAAATTTCGACTTTTTTTCTCAAAATTTTGACTTTTTTCTTGACATTTCGACCTTTTTCGCAAAATTTCGTTTTTTTTTTCTCTCAAATTTCAACTTTTTCTCGAAATTTTGACCTTAATATAGAAATTTCGACATTTTTTTTTGGAAATTTCTACTTTAAAATCAAAATGTCGACTTTTTTTTTCGAAATTTCGACCTTTTTTTCTCAAAATTTCGACTTTTTTCTCGAAATCTCCACTTTTTACCAAATTTCGATTTTTTTCTCGAAATTTCGACGTTTTTCTCAAATATTGACTTTTTTCTCGAAATTTTGACTTTCATATCGAAATTTCGAGCTTATAAGGTCGAAGTTTCGACTCTTCTCGAAATTTCGAGCTTATAAGGTCGAAGTTTCGACTTTTTCTCAAATTTCGACCTTTTTTTCAAATTGCGACTTTTTTCTCGAAATTTTGATCTTAATCTCGGAATTTCGATTTAGAACTCGAAATTTCGACTTTTTTCTCGAAATTTCAACTTTAATCTCGAAATTTCTAAGGAAAAGACCAAAATTTGCTAATTAAAAATAGCAATTATTGGTCGCACCCTACTACCAACTGTCAAGATTGTTGGGAAAGAGGAGTGGTGGGATGTAACTGTCGTCTGCCTAATTTAACTACAGAGTGTGTTTATTATAGAGCTTCTTATTCTCGAAATTTCGAGATAAAATTCGATATCAAAGTCGAAATTCCGAGATTAAAGTCGAAATTTCGAGATTAATCTCGGAATTCTAGAAAAAAAGTAAAAATTTCAAGAAAAAAGTCGAATTTTCCAGAAAAAAGTCGACATTTTAAGTTTAAGGTGAAAAAAAGTGACATGTCCAACGAAAAATGCTTTATGTTGTAAATATTTAATATTCAATTAAATATTGTTTGTCAGTTGGGATTAGTATTAATTTAATAAATCTACTTAAGAAAAAAGTTTTATGTAATTATTTCAGAAAAAATAAAAACCTTTGAGGACAATTTGTTTTTGCAAAAATGAATTATTTTATAAAAAATAATTCATTAAATAAATGAAATTTTCGGAAAAGTCAAGCTTTCTAAAAATGTCTAAATTTTCGAAATAAAGAATCTAAACTTTAAAAAACCGATTTTTTTTTTAAATTTAAGATTTGCAAACATTCTTAATTTTTGGAAAAAAAAGGTCGAAACGTAAAAATCTAAGCATTTTGTTAAAAGACTAAATTTCTAGAAAGGCCGATCTTAAAAAAGCCCAAATTTTGAAAATTAATTTCTGGAAAAGTCGTGACTTAAAAAAGACGACATTTTCAAAAAAATACGAATTTTCAGAGTGGACATTTTGAAAAAATATGACATTTACAGAATCAGAAGATCAAAAAAAGGCAAAATTTTCGAAAATAATCTAAAATTTGAAAAATCGAACTCTTTAAAGAAAAATCGAAATTTACAAAAAAAGTATTAAAAATTTTAGGAAAAGTTGCGACTTAAAAAGTCAAATTTTCCAGAAAATAACTATCTTCAACCCGAGGATATTTTGAAAAAATGTTGAAATTTTCAAAAAGTTAAGGTTTTCAATTTTTGAAAACAAATCCAAATTTTCTAAAAAAAAATTGAGAATTTTAAAAACTCGAAATTATTAATAAAAATCGAAATGTTCAGAAAAATCGAAACTTAAAATAGGGAACATCATCTAGTAAATATGTAAATTTTGAAAAATCGAAATTTTCTAATAAAAATCGAAATTTTCAAAAGGCATTTTCACAAAAGTCGAAATTGAAAAAGTAAACATTTTAAAAAAGGGCGAAATTTTGAGCTGGTTGATCTTTAAAAAAAGCCCAAATTGTGATAAGAAGTCGAATTTTTAAAAAAAAGTTTAAGTTTTAAAATCCGGAAGATGGCATTTTGAAAAAATTTATCTTTTCAAAAATCCAAATTATTAAAAATTTTCCTTGTCAAGCTTTCAAAAAATAAAAACATTTATAAAATTTGAAATCAGGAAAGTCGAAATTTTGTAAACAATTCGAATTTGGAAAAATCCTACCGTTCAAAAACTCGAAAATTTTAAAAGTTGTCATTGTCAAGTTTTAGAAAAATTAAACTTTTTTTAAAATTTGAAATCGTTAGAAAAGTCGAAACTTTGAAATTAGTTAAACGTTTTTGATAAAGTTGAAATTTTGAAAAAATCGAAGAAGGCGAAATGTTGATAAAAAAGTCGAAATTTTGAGAATAATTCATTCAGAAAGCCCAACGTTTTCAAAAAGTCAAAATAAAAAAAAAATAAAAAAGTTCTCGAGTCAAATTCTTAAAGAAGTCGAAATTTTCAGTAAACTAAAATCGACATTTTGAGAAGTCTAAAATAAAAAAAAAATCGAAATTATGGAAAAAAAACGTAATTTTAAAGGCTAAGATTTCAAAAATATCGAAATTTTGAAAAAACGTCGAACTTACGAAAAAATCGATTTATTACAACAAAATCTTTTTGCTTTAGAATAAAATTTCCACCGACTGTAAAGTGGATGTCATTGGAGTTCGATCCAGCGTGTGCAACCGCCCAACCCGAAGACTCATTACAGTTGTACATACCGAGTTTACCCCAATCGCACTCTAGAGTGGTTTTTGGCAAACCGTTCGACTTCGAAGATGCGGATTCTCCACCGTTACCCTATTGGCCGGTATTGCACAAATTCACAAGTAGCCTTCAATGGCCAAGCAACTCGGTGATTCTACCGGGAAACGAAGTCGTTTTCTCCCTGGAAACCGCCTCCGATTACCTCAAAGACGACAGGGCGAGTTCTTACGGCTTCAAATGTTTAGTTGTCGGTTACGAATGGCCCGTACCTGGATCGCAGTTCACTGGTCTTAAACATTTGGAAGCAGAGCTGTCGTTTTTGGGTGGTATGTGCGCCGCTAGTTTAATGAAGAAGGATCTTCAGTTGCCTATTTTGGGAGGTACGAGGGTAGTTGGGGTTGGGGGATTTATTTTTTTGACTTTGAAATTCGTAGATGAAGGTGATATCGACATCGAAATGGCTGAAGTAGTGGCATCTCAAACATTTGCTTCTCATGCTTCGTTACTGTCGAAAGGTTTAGCCCTTAGTAGTCCGCCTACGGTCAACCAGGCTCTCGATGGGATGCTACCATATAGGTAAGTCTTAAAAAGGTTTTTGCATGCAAAAGAAACAGCAAGATGAGAAGTGATGCTTAGGGGTGCATTTGTACTATTCATTTTATTCCGTACATTTCTCTCGGACATAAAATATATTTGCTCTCGTACGTGTCAGCTATCCTGAGAGAAGCTATCTCATCCCAGCTGTGTAGATAAGTCTCGGATAGCTCCTCTCAGGGTGCTTTTAGATTAGACAGTTTATTCCGTATATTTCTCTTTGATACAAGTGTCAACTACACAGAGAGAAGCTATCCGAGACTTATCTACACAGCTGGGATGAGATAGTTTCTTTCAGGATAGTTGACACTTAGGTCAGAGAGGAAATATATTTTATGTCAGAGAGAAATGTACGGAATAAAGTGTCTAGGATAAACGCACCGTCAGAATAGTTGACACTTATGTCAGAGAGAAATGCATGCAATAAAGTGCCTAATCTAAACGCACCCTTAGAGTAACGTAGAATTGACACAAAAATTGTATAACCAAAAATACCTCTACATTGCTTGTAACGAGGCGTTAAATACCGCGACGCATTCCAAAAAGGTATTGGTTAAAATTGGTCACGTGATTTGTGAATTTCCATTGGTTGGATTCATAATATGACAACCGCGCTATTTTTAAAACATGATATTTGACTTTACAATAATTTCCAAATTTCGAAAAAAAGTCAACATTTATAGAAAAAAGTAAAAATTTTAATTTTTAACTTGAAATTTAATGAAATGTTACAAAGGCGCAGAAAGGACATTGATTTAAAAAAAATGTTATATTTAGGAATTTCGATTTTACTCAAACTTTTATTTCAAGTTTTGACTTTTTTCTGAAACTTTTACTTCAAGTTTTGACTTTTTTCTCAAATTTCCACTTTTTGTCTCAAAATTTCAACTTTTTTTCTGGAAATTTCGAATTTTTTCTGAAAATTTGAACTTTTTCGAAATGGTACAAACGCGTAGAAAGAAAATCGATTTAAAACATAAATGTTATTTTTAGAAATTTCGTTTTTAACCTCGAAATTTCGACTTTTTTTCTCGAAACTCAATTTGTTTCCCGAAATTTCGACTTTTTTCTCGAAATATTTCAAAATTTAGACTTTTTCTCGAAATTTCTGCCTTCATCTGAAAAGTTCGTTTTTTTTCTCTCAATTTACGACTTTTTTCTCAAAAACCGGCTTTTTTTTTGAAATTTTGACCTTAACATTTGGACATTTTTCTCGAAATTTCGACTTTAAACTCAAAATTTTGATTTTTTTTTCTCGAAATTTCGACTTTTCTCAAAAATTTCGATTTTTTTTCGAAATTTCGACTTTTTTCTCGAAATTTCGACTTTTTTTTTGAAATTTCGATTTTTTCTCTAAATCTCAACTTTTTTCTCAAATTTCGAATTTTTTCTCAAAATTTCGACGTTTTCCTAAAATTTTGACTTTTTTCTCGAAATTTTGCCCTTAATATCGAAATTTCGACATTTTTTTTTCAAAATTTTGACTTTAGATTCACAATTTCGAATTTTTTTTCTCAAAATCTCGACCTTTTTCTTAATTTTCGACTTTTTTCTTCAAATTTCAACTTTTTCGAAATGTTACAAAGGCGCAGAAAGGACATCGATTTAAAAAAACGTTATTTTTATAAATTTCGACTTTTTTTCTCGAAAATTTGACTTTTTTCTAGAAATTTCGACTTTTTTCTCAAATTTCGACTTTTTTCTCGAAATATTTCGAAATTTCGACTTTTTTCTCGAAATTTTGACGTTTTTCTTAAATTTCGACTTTTTTCTCGAAATTGTGCAATTAATATCGAAATTTCGACGTTTTTTTTTTCAAAATTTCGACTTTAGATTCGAAATTTCGAGTTTTTTCCAAAATCTCGACTTTTTTTTTTAATTTTCGACTTTTTTCTTCAAATTTCAACTTTTTGGAAATGTTACAAAGGCATAGAAAGGACATCATTTAAAAAAGATGTTATTTTTAGAAATTTCGACTTTTTTCTCGAAATTTTGACGTTTTTCTCAAATTCCAACTTTTTTCTCGAAATTTTGCGCTTAAATATCGAAATTTCGACATTTTTTTTTCGAAATTTCGACTTTAAATTTAAAATCTTCTCAAAATCTCGACTTTTTTCTTCACAATTCAACCTCGAAATGTTACAAAGGCATAGAAAAGACATCGATAGAAAAAAATTTATTTTTTGAAATTTCGACTTTTTTTTAAAATTTCGATTTTAGGCTCGAAATTTCGGCTTTTTTCTCGAAATTTTGACTTTTTTCTCAAATTTCGACTTTTTTTTCTCAAAATTTTGTTTTTTTTTTCTTCAAATTTCGACCTTTTTCGCGAAATTTCTTTTTTTTCCCCAATTTCTACTTTTTCTCCAAATTTAGGCCTTAATATCGAAATTGCGACATTTTTCTGGAAATTTCGACTTTAAAGTCAAAGTTTCGACTTTTTTTTGAAATTTCGACTTTTTTTCTCGAAGTTTCGACTTTTTTTTCAATCTCGACTTTTTTTTTCAAATTTCGACTTTTTTCCTCGAAATATTTCAAAATTTCGACGTTTCTCTCAAATTTTGACCTTTTTCTCAAATAACGATATTTTTCCTCGAAATTTTGACCTTAATATCGAAATTTTGACATTTTTCTCGAAATTTCGACTAAACTTAAATTTTCTACAAATTTCGACCTTTTTCTCAAATTTCGACTTTATTTTTTTTGGAAATGCGACTTACGTTTTTCTCAAATTTCGACTCTTTTTTTCGAAATTTCGACTTTTTTCTCAAATTCCGACTTTTTTCTCGAAATTTTGATCTTAATCACGGAATTTCGATTTAAAACTCGAAATTTCAACTTTTTTCTTCGAAATTTCAATTTTAATCTCGAAATTTCTAAAAAAAAAGACCAAAATTTGCTTAAAGCCGAAATTTCGAATTAAAATCCGAAAGTTCAAGATTAAAGTCGAAATTTCGAGAAAAAAGTTGAAATCTTTAAAAATATTTTTTTTTAATCAATGTCCTTTTTATGCTTTTGTAAAATGTCGAAATTTCTAATTATAATAATGTTTAATGAATGCCTTTCTACGCTTTTGTAAAATGTCGACTTTGAACTCGAAATTTCGACTTTTTTCTCAAAAATTCTACTTCAACCTTGAAATGTTAACAAAAAAGTCGAACTGAACGTATCTTAGTGGTGTCAATATTAAACTGTAAAAGGGTTGGTGCTTAGAGTATAGTCTTATATTCTAAGGGTTAGTGGGGCTTAACTGTCATCTGTCTAACCTAACCATAGAATAAGAAATTTCGACTTATCTCGAAATTTCCTTAAAAAAAGTCGAAATTTAGAGAATAAAGTAAAGATTTTCACTTTAGTCTCATAATTTCCAGTTTAAACTTCATATTTCTAAATATATTTTTATAAATGCATGCCCCTTCTACATCTTTGTAAAAAAAAACAAAAATGCCTAAATAAAAAACAAAGCAGAAAACAAATATGTATCGGATTTTTCTAATTAGGAATAAATAATTAAAATATAAATATTAAGAAAAAACTTTCAAAATTAAACTACGCCAATTCATCATTATCATTCATTTTTTTTTATTAGAAATGTTTAAACATTTCACCAACAAGGCGATTAATCGGAAATCGATCTTTCAGTACTTAATTTTATCGGGAATCGATATTTTTGCTCACGATTCGAATCGATCCAAAAATCGATTATTCTAAAAAGGAATCGACATCCCTAATGTGAAGGTATACGGTTCTTAAGAAACCCGCGCTTTTATGATATCCATTCAGCCAATAGAAATTCAGCAGATCACGTGATGGATTGTAACCAATAAACTTTTGGAATGCGTCGCGGTATTTAACGCCTCGTCGCTTGTATGCTACCCTAGCAATGAATTGGAATTGATATTAGTAGAATAGAACTGTTTTCCAAGTGCATCCAGGTATCACCTCCGCAAGCGTTATGTGCGACGCATGCGCAGAACCACTTAGATTCGCTTTGAAAGAGAATTGTATTGTGTGCAGCGCCATCGCTTGTATAAATCAAATATATTTAGCAGTGGCGGCTGATGACTTTTTAACAGGGGGTGCGCAGATGCAAAAAATATTAATAGTTAAGAGTTTAGGTGACTCCGATGCCGTAGCAAGGTATTAAATTTAGGAGAAACAAAAGTGATACACAAGTGATATTTAATAGTATTTTTACGAATTAAATTTAATTACCATCTAATAACAAAATATTTTCGGGTTATCATCTTTAAATTATATTGATTGAGTACAAAAAAAAAACATTATCGACATTTCTGAGCCTTTTTAAAGCACTCTGTACGGTTGCACCTCGCTACCGCTTTACGTTACTTAATTAAATTTATTTGCTTTCATAGGAATAAAATTATATTATTTTTTAATGAAAACTACATTGGAAGATAAAATGTATTTTATTACAAAATTGTAATTAAACAAAAACACAAAAAAAATATTTTCTATGAATAAAATCCGCTCTACGACCTTTTAAGGAAATAAAGTGTTCTATTACTTTTTCATCTCCTGCACCATATTTTTGTTGATGGACATCATCGCTAATGCATTTAAACGATCATTGTTCATAGTATTGCGTAAGAAACTTTTAATTCTTTTAAGCGTCGAAAAACAGCGTTCTGATTCTGCAGTTGTCATTGATGTTGTTAAAATTATATTTAATAATTTTACTGTTTCAGAAAATGTTTCAGTTAAATTATTTTCTGACATAAATGACAATAAATTAACGGCACCAATAATATCAACATAATCCGGTCTTGAATAAATAACTGTCAGTTCTGTTTTCAATCGAGGCGCAGATATGTGTGGATAAGCAGAAGTCACAGCTTCGAAAATTCTAACTGGAAAAGTAGCTGCAAATCTTTTAAATAGTTGATTCTTAAATAGTTCAGCAGCTAGAATGTGTCCACGGTACGAAAATCACTCCTTCATTTGTGTTATGATTACGTCGCAGATTTCTTTGGCATACACACTTTTTTGTAAATGATCATCACTTCTTTTCCTTCTTCTACTTGGAAAGTTTGTATTGACGCATTTCTCAATGTCTTCTGTTTCATTTCTAATGGTAGAAATGGTGTTTTCAAAATTAACTATGTCTTTTTGCAGCTGTATACTGTCCTTATTTCTCGACTGAATTTGATTATAAAGAACGTCGACGTGTGGAAGAATTTTGTGAAACAATGTCAACCAAAACATAAATTCTGTGTCTTCTAAAGCTCGTCTGAAAGCCGGAAGCTTCATTTAAAGTTGCACCATTTGTACATCGTTCTTCTATTTTTTCAAATACTTCATTAGCTCTTCCCGGTTTTTATACACAGTATTTACTGTTCTAATATTATGATTCCACCGAGTTCCTGTCACATTGGGCAATCTCTGTTTGACAATTTCTTTAAAGACATCACATGGATTAGACGAATTTAGAAAAAAAAGCAGGAATAGCGCTGATAGGTTATTAAAAAATAAACGAAATTTGGAATGTTTTACATTATAAGATTAAGCTGGTAAACATAACAGTGAACATAATGGGCATAAGGATATTTTGATATAATTTGGGTCTGTACTCCATTTATAGAGCCACTTATAACATTTGCACCATCGTAAGTTTGTACAATTAATTTGTGAGGTGTTTGCAAAATTAAAGAGTCCAGTTCTTCTTCGATACATTCTGTTATGCCTTTGGCGGATTTGTCTTTAAGTCTTTTAAATCCCCAAAAATTCTCACAAATTGTACTATTACGTACATATCTAAATGTCAATACCAACTGACACCAATTAGTTAGGTCTGTAGTTTCGTCACACTGAACAGACAGAAATTCTGAATCTCTAATTTGTTTACTTATTTCATTACTTAGTTCATGGCAAACCGCCAGTATAGAATCTAATATTTCATTTTGTATGGTTTTTGAGGTTCCCTGAAAAACGGTTCCAGATTTTAAATGTTCTTAAAGGGTTACATCTAATCCAGCGGAAAAATCGACAAGTTCCCTAAATATTCCACGATTTTTTTATTGTTCTGTTTCTTCATGACCTCGAAGTGCTAATTCGAATGCGCTGCAAAATTTTATGCAGGAAATAATTCATTTCAAAATACAACGATTTTTTCCAACTTTCTCATTATATTCCATTATATGTTGCCTATGAGCAGAATTAAGTTCATCTATAATATTGACTTTTCCAAGTAAAGCGAGCGCTGTGCAAGCATTAATATGACTATGCGATCCCTCATGTTTTTTAATAATAGTTAAATCTTTTATTCCGGTTCTAGCCCAACTTAAATCTGACGGTGAAAACCCCGGTGGATTGTAAAATAACACACACGGAAAACAGTACAGCAAATTCGTTACCTCGCAACCACATATACAGTTATTCTTCTTATAGGTATTCGTAGAAAAATGCCTTGTAAACGCTCTTTTTTTAGATTTTTTTTTCACACTTCTGTTCTAGTTTTAACATTGGCAAAGGTCTACCTAGTTCTTTTATTTTTACTTTTTCTTCCAGTGGAAGTTAACTAAAATCTTTTTTTTTTAATAAAAAACTGGTACTGTTCATTTTAAGCACAGAATTAAATCTTAAATCTAAAGGAAAATACTGAAACTGAAAAACATGCACTTCAAATTTTTACGCGTACTGTCAATGTCATCATTAGTAGTGCGTGTTCATTCAGCGACTATTTTCCCTATAATTAGAACGAAATCAACAAATTAATAATTAGACCCTAGAATGGGTACTGCTATCTCTTTGTGAATAGCGGTACTGTTAGCAGTTAGGCCTGTAAACGGCAGAATTAGTAATCGCAATCAGATCAGCCGGCACCTACGCATCTTGCATCATAAACCGTAAATACACACTCCAAACTCTGTCTCGTACTCATCATTTGGCAATAGCGCATAAGCGGGGTGCAGCGTTCCCCGGGCTAGCTTTAACGCGGTGTATCTGTAGTTTATTTCTCCGTATCCCGTTGAGGCCGTTGATAGGCATCACACGACAACCACGCTAGGTGCATAATTTTGCGCGCACCAACGTATTTCAATTTCCTCATAATATATAACATAATGAAATAAAACGTTTGCGTACGTTATTTCAAGTCACTCACAAGTATTGGTTAATTAGTATGTTATTACTTTGTGCTTAAAAATGAGATAAATCCAAATCTTTTACATTAAATAAAAAGGAATAGTTCGCTCATTTCACGAGGAGCGCGCGCTCTCGCGCTCTTTAAGACCAGCCGCCACTGATATTTAGATTAAAAAAATAAGACTATCTTTGCTCACATTTGTCGACTTGAATTTAGTAAATACCAGAAATTACTGGATGATTAATTAGCCAAATTATTAGACATTGAAGACAAGGGCTGTATCGAGTCTAGTATCCATAATATCATCGATGTCACGTGTACGCCTTATTAATATGCATATGAAGCTATAGAAACTACAAACAATGCTAATGTTGTGATGTAGTGTGAAGGACACTGAAGAAAAAGGTTACGGACAATGCAAATAAAAGTTGGGTCAATATTGACACAGAATCATTTTATTTTATTGAGCTGTGTCTATCCTTATGTCGTGTACGTCGAACGGTAAATTAACGGAAAAATCCTAATGGTGCTTGTCATTACAAAACAAATATTTATTCTTTAAGTAACGTAGGTTTTTTAAATTGAATAACACATTGCGTATTGACAACAATGCCGCTCGTAATTAATTCAATTCGATTTCGTGCTTTTCACTTTCTGCATTCAATTTGCATTCGTCTGATATGTGGCGACTAAATGACAGCTGACTGGTTTATTATCGTATCAAATAAATCTTTATATGTACTTGTTGGCATCGAATGCTAATAATTCTATATTCGAGTAATAATTTATTATAAAACAGCAACAATTTACTACTCTCATTATAATTTGTGCTAGTAATTGAAGTCCTGTAAACAAATTATTTTTAAATAACTTTGCTAAAGTATGTTTTATTATCCAATCGATTTATTGATTTCTAAAAATATCTAAATTTCGAGAAGGCGAATTTCAAGTTAAGCTGTGATTAAACTAAAAAGTTTGAGAATTTTATACATAAATCTCGATTTTTGTTTTTGGTGGAAGGAACTGGTCCTTGGTTATCTTCAAAAATTGAAATACAAAACTCTTAACTTTTAGAGCAACCTTTGTTGTGTTTTTAATCTTTCTTGGTTTCAGGGGACAAGTTTTGTAATTCGATTTTTGTATTCAAACATTTTTGCAATTTTCACTTAGTTCCTGTGAAATTCTGTTGACATTTTTGTGTAACTTCAAGTTCTAATTAGAAATAGACTAGGGACTGGTGACAGAAGTGAAAACTCAAAACTAGGAAATAAAAGGGGGTTGTCTTTAATTTTCAATTTAATTGTAGTACCAAAAATTAAAATTTCATAATTTGTAAATTAAAATCATCATATTCGCTCTTGTTGTACAAAATACTAAACTGTTGCAATGTCTAGTGACTCCGCAATTAAAATAATAATCAACAATGATGCCCTTTGTTTTACCTTGTTTAAATGGAGGTTGATAGGTTAGATTGAGTTAATATTTGCTTATAAACTGCTTCAATCATGCATTTTTCGTTTTCATATACATTATTTTTTTCAATTTTTATCACAACTTCATCATATTTAATAGTTATTCATCTTTGTTTACATGTATTGTTGATAGTTTAAACTGCCCTCGGTGGACCCCATAGAAGCCCACCGAGGGAGGGAGCAAATGCCCTAGGGCACACGCTCTATGGGGGTCCAGTGAGGAGCCTTGTTGGTAGTTCGTGAATTACAAAAATAATGAAGCCTTTTTTTTCTCAAAAATCTCTTTATCAAAAATCAGGTTTTTTATGTAACTTTAGATTTTTACTCGAAATTTATGCCGCCTTTTTGAACATTCCATGTTTAGAATTTAATCTCAACCAGTTATTCTTAATTTCAACTTTTATTTTTGAAACTTTTCAGCTCAAATTTGAAAAATATTTTATTGTAAACTGCCACCTTTAAATTTGCAATTTAAACTTTAGATATTACAAATAAATAAATAAATATTTAGGAAAAGGCGAATTTTTCAAAAAGTCGAATTGACAAAATTCGAAGATTCGAGGAAGATTTTCAAAAATGGTTGAAATTAAAAAAAAACAAATATTGGAAAAGGTCGAAATTTTGAAAATAACTAAAAGATCGAGTCAAAGTCCAAATGTTGACGATAAAAGGTTGACATTTTTAGAAAACTTCAAATTTGCAAAATTCGAAGATTCGAGAAAAAGTCAAACTTTTGAAAGAGTTGAAATTTTCGAAAAAAGTAAAAATTTTGAAAAAAGGTCAACATTTCGAAAAAAATCAAAAAAGTTGAAATTTTCGAAAAGAAAATAGAAGTTTAAAAAAAAGTCAAATTTGCATAAAAGTCGATACTTCAGAAAAGTGGTAATTTTTGAAAAATAAAATAGAATTTTTCAAAAAAAGTGAAAACTTTGAGAAGTATTTAAAATTCTGAACAAAAATTGCAATTAAAGAAAAAACCGAAATTTTAAAAGAGGTCGAAATTTAGAAAATAACCCGAAGTTTGAGTCAAATTCCAAATGTGACGATAAGAGGTTGACATTTTTAGAAATCTTCGAATTTGCAGTTCCAAAATTCGAGGAAAAGTCAAAATTTTGAAAGGGTTGAAATTTTCGAAAAAAGTAAAAATTTTGAGAAAAGGTCAACATTTCGAAAAAAATCAAAACTTCGATTCAAAGTCGAAATTTTGGTGGTAAAAGGTCGTAATTTTCAGAAATATTGGAAATTTTGAGAAAAAAAATCGAATTTTTTTAAAGAAAATCCAACTTTTCAAAAAAAGTTAAAATTTTCGAAAAGATAGAAGTTTTAAAAAAGAGTCAAATTCGCATAAAAGTCGAGATTCCAGGAGACGAAATTTTTGAAAAAAAATCCATTTTTTTCAAAAAAGTTAAAACTGAGAAACATTTAAAATTCTGGACAAAGATTGAAATTAAAGAAAAAACCGAAATTTTGAAAAAGGTCGAAATTTTAAAAATAACCAAAAGTTTGAGTCGAAGTCCTAATGTTGATGATAAAAGGTTGATATTTTTAGAAAACTTCTAATTTGCAAAATTTGAAGATTCGAGAAAAAGTCAAAATTTTGAAAGGGTTAAAGTTTTTGAAAAAAGTAAATATTTTTAAAAAAGGTCAACATTTCGAAAAAAAATCAGAATTTCGATTCAAAGTCGAAATTTTGGTGGTGAAATGTCGTACTTTTCGGAAAAATTGGAAATTTTAAGAAAAAATCAAAATTATTCAAATTGATACAAAAATCCAACTTTTCAAAAAAGTTAAAATTTTCGAAAAGATAAAAGTTTAAAAAAAAATCAAATTTACATAAAAGTCGATACTTTAAAAGAGTCGAAATTTTTGAAAAAAAAATCGAAATTCTTAATAAAGTTAAAACTTTCAGAAATATTTAAAATTTCGGACAAAGATTGAAATTAAAGAAAAAACCGAAATTTTGAAAGAGGTCGAAATTTTGAAAATAACCAGTTTGAGTCAAAGTCCAAATATTGATGATAAAAGCTTGACATTTTTAGAAAACTTCAAATTTCGAAGATTCGAGAAAAAGTCAAAATTTTAAGAGTTGAAATTTTTGAAAAAAGTAAAAATTTTAGGAAAAGGTCAACAATTCGAAAAAATCGAAACTTCGATTCAAAGTCTAAATTTTGGTGGTAAAAGGTCTCAATTTTCAGAAAAATTGGAAATTCTGAGAAAAAATTAAAATTTTTTAAGTGGTGGAAAATATCAGACTGTTTAAAACAAGTCGAAATTTTCGAAAAGAAACTAGAATTTTCAAAAAAGAGTCAAATTTACATAAAAGTCGAGACTTCAAGACTTTAACAAAGTTGAAATTTAAAAAAAATCGATTTTTTCAAAAAAGTTCAAATTTTCAGAAATATTTAAAATTTTGGGCAAGGATTGAAATTAAAAAAAATCGAAATTTTGAAAATGGTCGAAATGTTGAAAATAACCAGAAGTTTGAGTCCAAATGTTACTGATAAAAGGTTGACATTATTAGAAAACTTTAAATTTGCAAAATTCGAAGATTCGAGAAAAAGTCAAAATGTTGAGAGTTAAAATTTTCTAAAAAAATAAAAATTTTGAGAAAAGGTCAACATTTCAAAAAAAATCAAAACTTCCATTCAAAGTCGAAATTTTGGTGGTAAAAGGTCGTAATTTTCAGGAAAATTGGAAATTCTGAACAAAAATCAAAAATTTCTGAAAAAGTGGCACAAAAATCCTACTTTTGAAAAAAGTTGAAATTTTCGGAAAGAAAATGGAACTTCAAATTTGCTAAATTCGAAGATTCGAGAAAACGTCACAATTTTGAAAATAGGCTGAAGTTTTCGAAAAAAAAGTAAATCTTGAAAAAAGGTCGAAATTTTGAAAAAATCAAAACTTCGGGTGAAAGAAAAATTTTGATGGTAAAATGTCGAAATTTTCAGAAAACGTGGAAATTCTGAGAAAAATTGAAAATTTCCAAAAAGTGGTGGAAAAACTCAACCCCAAATTTTTGAGCCATTTTACAAATTTTTATTCTTTAGCAAAATTCGGAAATTTTTCAGAACTTTAATTTATTTTGAGAATTTCCACTTTTTCTTGAAGTTTTGACTTTTTGTCAATTTAGACTTCCGTTGAAAAATACAAAATATTTTGGGGAATTTCTTTGATATATTTGACTTTTTTCTCAAAAGTTTTACTTGGGAAATTCTACTTTTCTTTTAATTTGGAATTATTTAGATGTCACATTTTTCGAAAAAATGTCGTACTTTCTTGGAAAATTTAGACTAAAAATATCGCCTCTTTAAAAAATTTGATTCTAAACATTTCGACTCCAAACAAACTTTACAACAAAATTTTCTGCAAGGTGGACTTTCTTCAAAATTTAAACTTTTTTTTTCAAAATTTCAATTTGTCAAAAATGACTTAAAATTTCAGCTTTTTTTTTTAAAATTTTGACTTTTTATGGAAACTTCGGCCATTTTTAAGTTTCGACTTTTCAAAATTTAGACCCTTTTATAAACTTTCACGTAAATTCGACTCTTTTAAAAATTCTACTTTCCTTTTGAAAATTTTGACTTTTTTGAAAAGTTTGATTTTGTACAGCACTTTTTGGAAATTTTCGATTTTTTCTGAGAATGTCCACATTTTCTAAAAATTTCGACATTATTTTCAATATTTTGACCAATGTTTCAACTCCTTGTAGTTTTTTTAAATTTCAATTTTCGAAAAATTCAGATTTTTTTCAAAAACTTTACAATGAAATTTTCTGCAAGGTGGATTTTTTTTTTAATTTAGATTTGTTTCGAACATTTCGATTTGTTAAAAATGACTTAAGTTTTTCTCAAAATTTCAGCTTTTTTCAAAATTTTTACTTTTTATGGAAGCTTCGAATATTTACAAGTTTCGACTTTTCAAAATTTCGATTTTCTTCTCAAAATATTTTCGAGTTCTTTTTAGAAATGTCGACTTCTTTCATTAATTTTCACTTTTTGAACATTATTACTTTTTTAAAAATGTAGGTTTTTTAAAATTTCGATTTTCGAAAATTTCAGATTTTTTCAAGAACTTTACAATGAAATTTTCTACAAAATTCGGATTTTATTTCAAAATTTTGATTTGTCAAATATGACTTGACTTTTTCTCAAAATTTCAGCTTTTTTTAAAAAAATTTTAATTTTTATGGAAACTTCGACCTAAGTTTCGATTTTCAAAATTTAGATTTATTTTTTAAAAAAGTTCGAGTTATTTTGGAAATGTCGACTCTTATAAATCTTCACTTTTTGAATATTATTACTTTTTAAAAACGTAGTTGTTTTTTTTAAATTTCGATTTCCGAAAATTTCAGATTTTTTTCAAAAACTTTACTATGAAATTTTCTGCAAGGTGGAATTTTGTTCAAAATTTAGAATACTTTTCAAAATTTCGATTTGTCAAAAATGACTTTAAGAGTTTTTCTCAAAATTTTAGCTTTTTGCAACATTTTTACTTTTTGTGGAAACTTCGACTTTTTGAGTTTCGACTTCAAATTTAGATTTTCTTTTTAAAAAATTTCGAGTTTTTTTTGGAAATGTCGACTCTTATAAATCTTCACTATTTGAATATTACTACTTTTTAAAAACGTAGTTGTTTTTTTTTAAATTTAGATTTTCGAAAATTTCAGATTTTTTTTCAAAAACTTTACAATGAAATTTTCTAGAAGGTGGAGTTTCGTTCAAAATTTAGACTTTTTTTCACAATTTCGATTTGTCAAAAATGACTTGACTTTTTCTCAAAATTTCAGCTTTTTTCAAAATTTTTACTTTTTATGGAAACTTCGACTATTTTTGAGTTTCGACTTTTCAAAATTTAGATTTTCTTTTCAAAAAATTTCGAGTTTTTTTTGGAAATGTCGACTTGTTTTGATAAATTTTCACTTTTTGAATATTATTACTTTTTTAAAAATGTAGTTTTTTTTTAAATTTAGATTTTCGAAAATACCAGATTTTTTCAAAAACTTTACAATGAAATTTTCCGCTAGGTGGAATTTTCTTTAAAATTTAAGACTCTTTTTCAAAAAATGACTTTTGACTTGTTCTCAAAATTTCAGCTTTTTTCAAAATTTTTACATTTACCGAAACTTCGACTATTTTTAGTTTCGACTTTTCAAAATTTAGATTTTATTTTTAAAAAATTTCGAGATTCTTTTGGAAATGTCGACTTTTTTTTATAAATTTTCACTGTTTAAATATTATTACTTATTTAAAATGTAGTTTATTTAAAATTTCGATTTTCGAAAATTTCAGATTTTTTCAAAGACTACAATGAAATTTTCTGCAAGGTGGAATTTTTTCAAGTTAAATTTTTTCTCAAAAGTTCAACTTTTTTAAAAATGTTTACTTTTTATGAAAACTCCAACTATTTTTAAGTTTCGAGTTTTCAGAATTTAGATTTTATTTTTAAAAAATTCGAGTTTGAAATATGAATTTTTTTAAAATTTCGAATTGTCAAAAATGACTTGACTTCTCAAAGTTTCAGCTATTTTCAAAATTTTTACTATTTATGAAAACTTCGACTATTTTTAAGTTTCGACTTTTCAAAATTTAGATTTTATTTTTAAAAAATGTCGAGCTTTTTTCTAAATATCTACTTTTTTTATAAATTATCACTTTTTTAAAAATTCAGTTTCTTAAAATTTCGATTTTCGAAAATTTCAGATTTTTTCAAAAACTTTACAATGAAATTTTCTGTAAGATGTGATTTTTTGTCAAATATGACTTGACTTTTTCTCAAAATTTCAGCTTTTTTGAAACATTTTTACTTTTTATAGAAATTTCGACTTAAGTTTCGACTTTTCAAAACTTAGGTTTTCTTTTCAAAAAATTTCGAGTTTTTTTTTGGAATTTTTTTATACATTTTGATTTTTTGAATATTATTACTTTTTAAAAATGTAGTTTTTTTTTAAATTTCGATTTCCGAAAATTTCAGATTTGTTCAAAAACTTCGCAATAAAATTTTCTGCAAGGTGGATTTTTTTTTATATTTAGATTTTTTTTTTCAAAATTTCGATTTATGAGGCATGACTTTTGACTTTTTCTCAAAATTTCAGCTTTTTTTAAAATTTTTACTTATTATGGAAACTATTTTTAAGTTCCGACTTTTCAAAATTTAGATTTTCTTTTCAATAAATTTCGAATTCTTTATGGAAATGTAGACTTTTTTTTAATTTCCACTTTTTCAATATTATTACTTTTTTAAAAATGTGGTTTTTTAAAATTTCGATTTTCGAAAATTTCAGTTTTTTTCAAAACTTTACAATGAAATTTTCTACAAGGTGGAATTTTTCTCAAAATTTAAACTTTTTTCAAAATTTCGATTTGTCAAAAATGACTTTTGACTTTTTTCTTAAAAATTTCAACTTTTTTTTATCATTTTTTTTTCTATGGAAATTTGGACTATTTTTAAAATTTCGACTAGAAATTTCGAAATTTTCCTAATTTTGACTTCTGAAAATGTTTGCGTTGCAACATTTCTATTTTTTTTCAAAGTTTTCGACTTTTAAAATTTTTACTTTTCATTCAGAATTTGGATTTATTTAAATAATTATAATACTTTATCAAAATTCCAACATGTTAAATCTTTGATTTATTTTAGGAATTTCCACTTTTTCTCGAAATTTTAAGTTTCTGTAAATTTTGACCTCTTTCGAAAAATTCAGATTTTTAAGAAAATTTCTTTGAATATTTTGACTTTTTCCTGAAATTCTAACTTTCTACTTCTTTGAAATTTTTTTTGGACAGTTTTTGAAATTTCGTCTATCCAAAATTTTTATTTCTTTAAAAAATGTAACATTTTTCTTTTAAATTTTTATTTATTTTAAAATTTTTTGTTTATTACCAAAATTACCACATTCTTCAGAACTTTAATTTATTTTGAAAATTTCAATTTTGTCCAAATTTTGACCTTTTGTAAATTTCGACTTGTTTTTGAACAATTCTATATTTTTTGTTTTGAAATTTCAACTTTTGAACATTTTCAGTTATTTTGAAATTGTTCTCAAGACTTTTTCCAAATTTTGACACTTCTTTAAAATGTTGTCTCTAGCAATTTTTTGTAAATCCTTAAATCTGATTTTTTGAAAATTTCAACCGATTTAAATTTTTTTCTCGTCCAATTTGGAAATTCCAAATCTACCTAACCAAACCTATTCAACATTTGAAACAATTAGGTTTGAAAATTTCGACCCTTTTTCAATTTGTCTATTTCTATAAGATTGTCTATTTCTTTAGATTTTTTCAAAATTTAAAGATGAAATTTTGAAAAAATCTAAACGTGAGAAAAATGAAAGTTATAACAAAAATCTTAAAACACTTGGAATGAGGTTTGATATTTCGAACTGAGATTCAAATTTTTGAGAAGAATTTTGAGAAACTTTAAAAATTTCTGATTTTGAATTCAGAAACTCAACATTTCGAAAAAAACTCATACAATATTTATTTTCGAATTTTAATATGAAAATGTCAAATTTAAACTAGAATATCATGGATTCTAATGCACAGACCAATAGGTTTGAACATTTATTAGATTCGAGATTTGGAAACCAAAGACCGGTTTCGATCTTGTTAGATTTCGTCAGTTCGGCATATATTCACTATACACGTCTGGAGGACTGCATGAATTTGCAGTCTAGGTTGTATTCTACTTGCTTAGAATATCATGGATTCTCCCTGTAATCTTTATAGAATTTTCGTAGTTAAGGCTTCCCTACGATTTTTATTTATACTCATGAGCTGGCCTAGCTGTTTATAAAAGAAACTCGGGATGTATACTTTTGATTTTACCAACAATTTAAAGTTATTTTTGGATCCTTATTGACTCGTTTTGAATAGTTTCAAACCGGACTCTGTAAGCTAAAATAAAATCGTTAAAACGACTTAAAGTTACTTTTGAAGTGTTTTATTTTCTTTTTGTTTTGTAATCACATACATTTGTTGTTTGAGCTTCTTAATTCAAATCATTACGCTACAATATAATACATATTTACATGAAATTTTACGTTTAAAGCTGTTAAATAAGTGTCAAAGGTAACTACAAGTCGGTGGTCAAGAGATCGGCCCTTTCAACAATTACATGAACTTCCGTCTCCCTATAGGTCCTACCATCTGGAACGATTAGACTCAAGTTTTTGTTTTGGGCCCCTTTTTCGCTGCCGTATTTCCTACTCCTGTACACTTTCCGATAGTAAATACCTAATCCTATTCCAAAAATTAAGCATAATGCGAACACAGTAGTAGCTATCACAATGGCGGTCGTATGTCCAGCCAAAATGGAGCAATAGCTCGTTTTAAATTCCCGCATGGACACATAGCTGCCAGCATTTAGACAATTAATTTCGGTGTAATAGTCAACAAAATCACTGATCTTGTTATCGAGTTTTTCACAATCGCACTCCTGCAACAGATTTAGGTTGATCACCTTAGAGGTAAATCCGTTAATACTGAGAGAACTTGGCGTTAAATTACCGAACACGTTCGAGTCGAACGTTATGAACAGTTCGTTATAGATTTCGCTGCGATCGGGTTCGATCGTTTTGAACGCGCCGTCGTGTATCACTAGGAATCGATTGTTTTTGAACAGGACACTACCCCTGGCTTTGACCACGAACGCCTCCCCGTCAAGCCTTTGGACTTCGGTGTTGGTGACTTCGAATCGAGTCGGGTTTTCCACCACGAAAGCACTCGGTCGTACGGTGTCAAACCTGCTGGATCTGATGAGGAAATTTTCGTTAACTGTGATGGATGAAAACGCTCGGCTTGGTATTTCGCTGCATGTCACGTTGTTGATTTCTAGGTTGTTCGTGGTGAATTTCTTGAAGCCTTGCAGCTTAAAATTCTTGATGTTGATATTTGATAACATTATCACTCTGGTTTGCTTTAGAGTTGTGAAAGCGTACGGTTGGATGACATCAACGGTGGATTTGTCTATGACTATTTCGTTAATTCTTCCTTTGAAGGCATGAGAACCTATGCTTGTTATGTTACAATTCTCGATGAGGACTTTTAATGATGGAATGTTTAAGTCGTAGAGTTCGGTTTCTCGATAACTGGGAGCGTATCCGTTCCAACTGAGGCTGGATTCTTCAAAAGTTAGCGAAGGAATGTTTCTCAAGTAGAGTTGTCTTAAATTTCTTAAGTCAGCCACTGAGTCCCTTCCAAATCTGACTTGCTCGCATCCGTTGATTTCTATGGTCCATGTGCTGGATGTCTGAATGCCTCCTCTTTGAACATACAGTTCCTGAAAAAAAATTCACTTCAGCGTTTTATTACAGTCTAAAATCCAATACAGTTTATAAAAATCCAACCAATTAATCATCGTGAAATATTAATTGTTTCTGAATATTTTTATTTTTTCTTAAAAATTCGACTCTGCAAATTTCGATTTTTTTCCCGAGAATTTGGATTTTCGAAAGGTTGAAAATTTCGATGGTTTGAAAATGTCTATCAATTTGAGGTTTTTTTAAAACACTCCATCCGTCTCGAAACTCCTTTCCTTAAAATTTCTATCGATTCAAATGTTTTAACATTTTTTTGACACATTTCGGTTTCAAACTTTAAAGTTTTGTTTCGGATTTTCGAATTTAAATTCGAAAATTAATAAATACTAGCTGATATGTCACTCGACCCAACTCGCTCCTGTCACGGCCACTACTTTATCGTGTTAAATGAATCGTTCGTTTTAATTTCGATATTTACCAAAATTTCGATTTTTTGTGAAACTTTCGTCTTGTTAAATTTCCTTTTCTCCATGAATTAGCTTTTTCAAAATTTCAATTTTTGTTTAAAATTTTGAATTTTTTAAAATGTTGGGCAATTTCAATGGTTGAATTTTTCTCAAAATTTCGATTGTACTTCAAAATTTAAACGCTTTTACCAATATCAAAATATTATATCAAAATTTTAAAAAAGTTTCCATGAAAAGTAAAAATTTTGAAAAAAGAGCAGAAATTTTGAGAAAAAGTCAGTCATTTTTGACAAATCGAAATTTCCAAAACAAATCAAAAAAAACTACATTTTTAAAACAGTAATAATATTTTTGAAAATTCGAAACTTAAAAATAGTCGAAGTTTCCATAAAAAGTAAATATTTAAAAAAAAGCTGATATTGTAAGAAAATTTAAATTTTGAAAAAAGTATAAATTTTGAAAAAAAAATCCACCTTGCAGAAGTTTTTGAAAAAAACCTAAAATTTTCGAAAATCGAAATTTTAAAAACGTCGTAATTTTCCATAAAGTGAAAAATTGGAAATTCCCAAAATAAATGAAACTTCTGAAAATTGTTGGAATTTTGATAAAGAATACCAATTTGTAAAATGGCCCAAAACTTTGCAAAAAATTACTAATATTAAAAAAGTTTAAAATTTTGGAGAAAATTAGAAATTTTGAAACATCGACATTTTCAAAAGATTGATATTTTCAGAAAAGCTCGAAAAATTTTAAGTCAACATTTGAAAAATGTCGAAATTTTTAAAGGGTCGAAATTTTTAGACTCGAAATTTTTGAAGAGCCTAAACTTTTAAGGAAACTTTTAAGGAAAATATATATAATGGCCAAAAAAATCGAAATTAAGAAGGAAACAGAATTTTTCGAAGTCAAACATTTGAAATAAAATCAAAATTATCAAAGAAATTTTCTAAAAATTTTACTATCTTTCGAAAGAAGTCGAAATTTAGCTACAGTTAAAATCGACAAAAAATGGAAGTTCTGAAAATAAATGAAAGTTCTAAAAAATGCTGAAATTTTGATAGACAGAAATTTGTAAAATAGCTCAAAAATTTGAAAAACAAGTACTACGTTTAAAAAGTAAAAACTTTGGAGAAAATTAGAAATTTTAAAACATCAGACATCTTCATAAGGTTGAAATTTTGAGACAAGCTCGAAAAATTTTAAGTCAATATTTGAAAAATGTCAAAATTTTTAGATTCGAACTTTTTGAAGAGTATACTTTGTCAAATTTTCTGGAAAAAAAAGAAATTTTCAAAAAAAAGATAAAATGTCCAAAACAATCGAAATTAAAAAGGAAACAAAATATTTCAAACATGTGAAAAAAAAACAAAATTATCAAAGAAATTTTCCAAAGATTTTAGCAATTTTCAAAAGAAGTCGAACTTTAGCTAAAGTTAAAATCGACAAAAAATTTCAACTCTTTCAAAATTTTGACTTTTTCTCGAATCTTCGAATTTTGCAAATTTGAAGTTTTCTAAAAATGTCAACCTTTTATCATCAAAATTTTGACTTTGACTCGAACTTCTGATTAGTTTCAATATTTCCACAATTTTCAAATGTTGAATTTTTTTTTATTTCAATCTTTGTCCAAAATTTTAAATATTTCTCACAGTTTTAACTATTTGGAAAAATTCGATCCTTTTTCAAAAATTTCGTCTCTTCTGAAGTCTCGACCTTTATGTAAATTCGACTCTCTTTTGAAAATTCTACTGTTTTTTCAAAAAGTTCAACTTTTTTTTGAACAGTTGATTATTTTCCATTACTTTTTTGGAAATTTTTAATTTTTTTCTCAGGATTTCCACTTTTTCTGAAAATTTCAATCTATTGCCATCAAAATTTCGATTTTGATTCGAAGTTTTAATTTTTTATTTTCTCAAAATTTTTACTTTTTTCGAAAGTTTCAATTCCTTTTCCAAATCGTCGTTTGGCTCAAACTTCTGGTTATTTTCAATATTTCAACCATTTTTAAAATTTTGATTTTTGTTAATTTCAATATTTGTCCAAAATTTTAAATATTTCTGTTTTAACTTTTTAGGAAATGTTTTTCCAAAAATTTCGTCTTTTTTGAAGTCTCGCCTTTTATGTAAATTTGACTCTTTTTTGAAAATTCTACTTTCGTTTGAAAAAGTTCGACTTTTTTTTGAAGATTTGGTTATTTTCGAAATTTTTCATTTGATGGAAAATTCCGATTTTTTTTTAAATTTAGGTTTTTCAACATTTCGCCTTTTTTGAAAATTTTGACCTTTCTAAGAATTTCGACTCTTAAAATTTCGATTTTCGAAAATTTCAGATTTTTTTCAAAAAGTTACAATGACATTTTCTGCAAGGTGGACTTTTTTTCCAAATTTGGACCTTTTTTTTTTCAAATTTTCGATTTGTCAAAAATGACTTTTGATTTCTTCTCAAAATTACAGCTTTTTTCAAAATTTTTACGTTTTATGGAAACTTCGACTATTTATAAGTTTCGACTTTTCAAAATTTAGATTTTCGTTTCAAAAAATTTCGAGTTCCTTTTGGAAATGTCGACTTTTTTTTATTGATTTTCGCTTTTTGAATATTATTACTTTTTTAAAATCGTAGTTTTTTAAAATTTCGATTTTCGAAAATTTCAGATTTTTTCAAAAACTTTACAATGAGGTTTTTTGCAAGGTGAGATTTTTTCAAAATTTGGATTTTTTTTTCAAAATGTCGATTTGTCTAAAATGACTAGACTTTCTCAAAATTGCAGCCTTTTTCAAAATTTTTACTTTTTATGGAAACTTCGACTATTTTAAGTTTGGACTTTTCAAAATTTAAATTTTTTTTTCAAAAAATTTAGTTTTTAAAAAATTTCGAATTTTTTTGGAAATGTGGACTTTTTTATAAATTTTCACTTCTTGAATATTATTATTTTTTTAAAAATGTAGTTTTTTAAAGATTCGGTGTTTCAAAAATTTCAGATTTTTTTCAAAAACCTTTACAATGAAATTTTTTGCAAGATGGGTTTTTTTTTCCAATTGGACCTTTTTCAAAAGTTCGATTTGTCAAAATGACTTTTGACTTGTTTCTCAAAAGTTCAGTTTTTTTTTAAATTTTTACTTTAACGGAAACCTACTATTTTTTAAGTTTCGACTTTTCAAAATTTAATTTCCTTTTTAAAAAATTTTGACTCGTTTTTGGAAATATCGACTTTTTTTTATATAAATTTTCACTTTTTCAATATACTACTTTTTTAAAAATGTAATTTTTTTAAAATTTCGATTTTCGAAAATTTCAGATTATTTCAAAAGTTTTTGGAATGAAATTTTCTGCAAGGTGAAATTTTTTTTCGAATCTGGACTTTTGTTTAAAATTTCTATTTGGCAAAAATGACTTTTGACTTTTTCTCAAAATTTCAGCTTTTTTTAAAATTTTTAATTTTTATGGAAACTATCGACTATTTTTAAGTTTCGATTTTTCAAAATTTAGATTTTCTTTTCAAAAAATTTCGACTTTTTTTTTGGAAATGTAGACTTTTTTATAAATTTTTTTTGAATATTATTAATTTTTTAAAAACGTAGTCTTTTAAAATTTCGATTTTCGAAAATTTCACATTTTTTTCAAAAAGAACAATGAAATTTTCTGCCAGGTGGAATTTTTTTTTAAATTTATACTTTTTTCAAAATTTCGATTTGTCAAAAATGACTTTTGTTTTTCCTCAATATTTCAGCTTCTTTTTTTAAAAATTTTTACTTATTACGGAAACTTGGATTATTTTAGTTTCGACTTTTCAAAATTTAGATTTTCTTTTTAAAAAATTTCGACTTTTTTTTGAATTGTCGACTTTTTTTTATAAATTTTCACTTTTTGAATATTATAACTTTTAAAATTTCCAATTTCTGATTTTTTTCAAAAACTTTACAATGAAATGTTCTGCAAGGTGGAATTTTTTTCCAAATTTGGACTTTTTTTCAAAATTTCGATTTGTCAGAAATGACTTGACTTCTCAAAATTTCAGCTTTTTTTCAAAATTTTTGTTTGTATGGAAACTTCGACTATTTTTAAGTTTCGACTTTTTAAAATTTAGATTTTCCTTTCAAAAAATTTTGAGTTTTTAAAAAATCTTGTGGTTTTTTTTGGAAATGTCGACTTTTTTATAAATTATTACTTTTTGAATGTTATTACTATTTTAAAAATATAGTTTTTTAAAATTTTGATTTTCAAAAATTTGATATTTTTTCAAAAACTTTACAATGACATTTTCTGCAAGATGTGATTTATTTTTCAAAATGTGGGTTTTTTTCAAAATTTCGATTTGTCAAAAATGACTTTTGACTTCTCAAAAATTCAGCCTTTTCAAAATTTTTGCTTTTTGTGAAAACTTCGACCAATTTTAAATTTCGACTTTCAAAATTTAGATTTTCTTTTCAAAAAATGTCGACTTTTTTTTTATAAATTTTTACTTTTTGAATATTACTTTTTTAAAAATGTAGTATGTAGTTTTTTTAAAATTTCGATTTTCGAAAATGTCAGATTTTTTAAAAACTTTACAATAAAATTTTCTGCGAGGTGGAATTTTCTTTAAAATTTGGATTTTTTTTTCAAAATGTCGATTTGTCTAAAATGACTAGATTTTCTCAAAATTTCAGCTTTTTTCAAAATTTTAACTTTTTATGGAAACTTCTACTATTTAAGCTTCGACTTTTCAAAATTTCTACTTTTTATGGAAACTTCGACTATTTTAAGTTTCGACCTTTCAAAATTTTGATTTTTTTTACAAAAAATTTCGATTTGTCAAAAATGACGAGTTTTTCTCAAAATTTCAGCTTTTTTCAAAATTTTTAATTTTTGTGAAAACTTCGATTATTTGTGAGTTTCGACTTCAAAATTTAGATTTTCTTTTTAAAAAATTTCGAATTTTTTTTTGGAAATGTCAAGTTTTTTTTTTAATTAATTTTCACTCTGAATATTATTACTTTTTTAAAACTGTAGTTTTTTTAAAATTTCGATTTTTGAAAATTTCAGATTTTTTCAAAAACTCGACAATAAAATTTTCCACAAGGTGGAATTTTTTCAAAATTTGGATTTTTTTTCATAATTTATATTTGTCAAAAATGACTTTTGACTTTTTCTTAAAATTTCAGCTTTTTTTAAACATTTTTACTTTTTATGGAAATTTCGACTATTTTTGTTTCGATTTTTCAAAATAGATTTTCTTTTCAAAAAATTTCGAGTTTTTTTTTAGGAAATGTCAATTTTTTTTTTTATAAATTTTCACTTTTTGTATATTATTATTTTTTAAGAATGTAGATTTTTTAAAATTTCGATGTTCGAAAATTTCAGATTTTTTCAAGAACTTTACAATGAAATTTTTTACAAAATTTGGATTTTATTACAAAATTTTGATTTGTCAAATATGACTTGACTTTTTCTCAAAATTTTCAGCTTTTTTTTTTACTATTTGTGGAAACTTCGATTATTTTTAAGTTTCGGCTTTTTAAAATTTAGATTTTCTTTTCAAAAATTTTCGACTTTTTTTTCACCTTTTGAATATCATTACTTTTTTAAAAACGTAGTTTTTTTAAATTTCGATTTTCGAAAATTTCAGATTTTTTTCAAAAACTTTACAATGAAATTTTCTACAAGGTGGAATTTTGTTCAAAATTTAGACTTTTTTCAAAATTTCGATTTGTCAAAAATGACTTGACGTTTTCTCAAAATTTCAGCTTTTTTCAACATTTTTACTTTTTATGGAAACTTCGATTATTTTTGAGTTTCGACTTCAAAATTTAGATTATCTTTCCAAAAAATTTCGAGTTTTTTTTTGGAAATCTCGACTTTTATTAATTTTCCTTTATTTATTACTTTTTTAGAAATTTAGTTTTTTTAAAATTTCGATTTTCGAAAATTTTAGATTTTTTCAAAAACTTAATGGAATTTTCTGCAAAGTGAAATTTTTTTTCAAAATTTGGATCTTTTTTCAAAATTTTGATTTGTCCAAAATGACTTTTGACTTTTTCTCAAGATTTCAGCTATTTTTCAAAATGTTTACTTTTTATGGAAACTTCTACTATTTTTAAGTTTCGATTTCTCAAAATTTAGATTTTCTTTTCAAAAAATTTCCAGTTTCTTTAAAATTTCGATTTTCGAAAATTTTAGATATTTTCAAAAATCGTACAATGACGTTTTCTGCAAGGCGGGATTTTGTTTAAAATTAGACTTAAAATTTCGATTCGTCAAAAATGACTTTCGAGTTTTTCCTAAAATTTAGATTTTCTTTTCAAAAAATTTCGAGGTTTTTTTGGGAACGTCGACTTTTTTTATTAATTTTCAGTATTTGAATATTATTACTTTTTTAAATTTCAGATTTTTTCAAAAACTTTACAATGAAATTTTCTGCAAGGTGGAATTTTGTTCAAAATTTAGACTTTTTTCAAAATTTCGATTTGTCAAAAATGATCTTTGTTTTTCTCAAAATTTCAGCTTTTTTTCAACATTTTTACTTTTTATGGAAACTTCGATTATTTTTGAGTTTCGACTTCAAAATTTAGATTTTCTTTTCAAAAAATTTCGAGTTTTTTTTTGGAAATCTCGACTTTTATTAATTTTCCTTTATTTATTACCTTTTTAGAAATTTAGTTTTTTAATATTTCGATTTTCGAAAATTTTAGATTTTTTCAAAAACTTTACAATGAAATTTTCTGCAAGGTGAAATTTTTTTCAAAATTTGGATTTTTTTTCAAAATTTTGATTCTTCCAAAATGACTTTTGACTTTTTCTCAAGATTTCAGCTTTTTTTTCAAAATTTTTACTTTATATGGAAACTTCTACTATTTTTAAGTTTCGATTTTTCAAAATTTAGATTTTCTTTTCAAAAAATTTCCAGTTTCTTTAAAATTTCGATTTTCGAAAATTTCAGATATTTTCAAAAACCTTACAATGAAGTTTTCTGCAAGGTGGGATTTTGTTTAAAATTTAGACTCTTTTAAAATTTCGATTGGTCAAAAATGACTTTGGAGTTTTTCCTAAAATTTAGATTTTCTTATCAAAAAATTTCGAGTTTTTTTGGGAACGTCGACTTTTTTTTATTAATTTTCATTATTTGAATATTATTGCTTTTTTAAATTTCAGATTTTTTCAAAAACTTTACAATGAAATTTTCTGCAAGGTGGAATTTTCTTCAAAATTCAGACTCTTTTTCAAAATTTCGATTTGTCAAAAATGACTTTTGACTTGTTCTTAAAATTTCAGCTTTTTCCAAAAGTTTTACTTTTATCGAAACTTCGGCTATTTTTAATTTTTTATTTTATAAATTTTCACTATTTGAATTATAAATTTTCACTTCTTACGTGTTGTTACTTTAAAAAAAATATATAGTTTTTTAAAGGTGATTTTCAAAAAAAATTGAACCTTTTTTAAATTTTGAGTTTTTCAAATTTTCACCCGATTTTCAAAATTTCGATTCTTTTATTTGAATTTCAACTCTGTGTTTTTTAAAATTCCGACTTTTTTTGCAAACTGTCGATGATTTTATTTTTAGAAAATTTCAGTTTTCTTTGAAATGTCCATTATATTTAAAATTTCGATTTTTTAAATTGGAACATTTTTTTAAAAAGTCGATTTTTTTTATATTTACGATTACTTGAAATACAGAACTTGTCCCCTGCGATTACTTTGCAAGTTTTGAACGTTTCCACGAATTGTGCAATTTTTTATTATTTCACAATTTTTTGAAGATTTAGACATTTTTTTCCAAATTTCGATATTTTTTGTTGAACATCTAGACTGTTTTTGGAATATTGAAATGTCTTCAAAATTTTATTTTTGTAGTATGTACCAAAAACTTCAACTTATTAGAAAAATGCTCGACTTTTATTCAAAATTTTAACATCCAAACTGTCGACTTTCCAAAATTTTAACTTATTTCTTTTAACTTTGCTTTTCTTCAATATTCATACTTTTTTCAACTTTTTTTGATACTTTCGAGATTTTTCAATTTTTTTTTAAATCTGGACATTTTATTTTTTAAATATTGACCATTTTTGGAAATTTCGATTGCCAGAATTTCAAAATTTTTACAAATGTCAACTTTTCAAATTTTTGATTTTTTTGAAAATTTTAACATCTTTTTGGAAATTTTAACTTTCTTTGAGAAAGATTTCGTTTTTCTGAAAATTTTGGATTTCAAATTTTTCGATTTAAAATTTTAAAGTTTATTGAACATTTTGCCTTTTTGAAAATTTTATACTTTTTTCAAAATTCTAACTTTTTATAAAGTTCGACCCTAAAATATGGTTCCTTGTTTCTGAAAATTTCCACCTTTATTAAAAATTTCAAATTCTATTGAATATATTTGGAAAATTTTGCCCATTTAAAATTTCGTTTGTTTTTTTAAACTCCCAACATTTTTCCAAATTTCGACCTTTCTCCGCAAACTTTCGATTTTTTTTGGAAAAATTTCGACCTATGAAATTTCTGCCTTTTCTGAATTTTTTGACCTTTTACAAAATTACGATTTTTTTCTGATAATTTAGCCTCTTATTAAAAACTTCAAATTTTTTTGAATATTTCTGGCATTTTTTCAAAATTTTGCCAATTTTTAATTATTTTTGATTTTGTTTATTTTTTTAAATTTTTTAAAATTTCGACCTTTTTCTGAAAACTTTCGAATTTTTTTTGGAAAAATTTTGACTTTTTGCTTTTTCTAAATTTTTTGACTTTTTACCAAATACCAATTTTTTTCTAAAAATTTTGCAATTTTAGCCTCTTATTAAAAATTTTAAGTTTTTTTGAATATTTCTGGCATTTTTTCAAAATTTTGCCAATTTTTAATTTTTTTTAATTTCGTCTATTTTTTTTAAATTTGATCATTTTTTAAAATTTTGACCTTTTTCTGAAAACTTTCGAATTTTTCGGAAACAATTTTGACTTTTCTTTTTCTAAATTTTTGACTTTTTACAAAATATCAATTTTTTTCTGAAAGTTTTGCAATTTTAGCCTCTTATTAAAAAATTTAAGTTTTTTTTGAATGTCTGGCATTTCTTCAAAATTTTGCCAATTTTTAATTTTTTTTAATTTCGTCTATTTTTTTAAATTTAATCATTTTTTAAAATTTCGACCTTTTTCTGCAAACTTTCGAATTTTTTGGAAAAATTTTGACTAAAATTTTCGCTTTTTCTGCATTTTTTGACTTTTACAAAATTCCGATTTTTTCTGAAAATTTGGCAATTTTTGGTCAAATTTTGACTTTTTTTCAAAACTTCGTCTTTATTGTTAAATTTGGAATTTTTTTTTGAAATTTTTGTTTTTTTTAATGAAAATTTTAAAATTTTCAATAAAATTCCTTGACTTAAAAAAATATTCTCTGTATTTTCTTTGTGACGTATTAATATTTCTATTCATGTTCTATAAGGCTTTTTCTTCGACTTTTTGTGAAGATTATTACTATTCAAAATTTTAACATTTCTTTGAAAATTTTAACTGCATTGATAATACTGGCTTTTCTTGTGTATTTTGACCTATGAAGATTTTTTCCAATTTTTTCTTAAATCTCGAAAATTTTAACTACTTTTGAACTTTAATCTACTTTTCAAAGTTTCCCCTTTTTTAAAAACTTTTAATTGTTTTGCAAATGTTTTCAGTTTTTTCAAATCCTCGAATATTTTGAAAATGTAGCCTTTTCATTTGTTTCAAAATTTTCCCCTTTTTTTTCTAAAAATTTTAAAATGTCCATTTTCTAAAATTTTGTCTTAGAAATTTTAACAGTCTAAGAAAATGTTACCTGTTTTCCCACATGTTGTCGTTTGAAAATTTGGAATTTTTGGAAGAGTTTGTCTTCATTTCAAATTTCTTTCAAAACGTTTTTCTACCTTTTCAAAATTTCAAATTTTTATGACTTGATTTTTAAATTTTTTTTTCGAAAATGTTGACCTTTTTCTCGATATCTCCAATTTTTGTACTTCGACTTTTTGCAAAATTCACGAATAATGGACTTAACTAAATTTTGATGTTAAAGCTGCCATTTTAAAAAGGAGTATTTCTCAAATTTAAACTAAAAGGTTTCAAAAAGAGGTCAAAAGTTGGAAGAATTTTCGAGTTTAAAATTTAAATAGGAATTTGGAAAAAAGAGCAGAAGGCAAAATTTTGGCTTTATTTTAGAAATTTGAATTTCCATAATAGTGTTTCTCTAAATTTTAGGTTCAAAGGCAACATTTGGAAATCATGTCGAAATTTCGAGAATAAATTTCAAAAAATGTCTAAAAAAATGTTCAGCATTTCGATTTAAACATCGGAGGTGTCAAATTAAAGCCAAAACTTTCGACTTCTTTCGAAAATTTAGATATATTAAAATCTTCACTTTTTTCAGAATGTTTGACTCGTTTGACTCCCAAAATTTCAAATTTTTCTAGAAATTTTGACTTAGGAATTTCGAAAATTCTAAATTTCTTTAAAAATATGACTTGTTTGGATATATTATGATTTTTTTGAAAGCTTTCTTTTTTTTGGTAATTTATGTCTATTAAAAGAAACTAGAGAAAGTCAGGGCTCATACAGGCCTGTTGCGCTAAGGATGATCATGATGTCTATTAAATTTTTTTTTTTGGAATTTCAACTCTTGAAAATCTCTTATTCAGTATTTTTTTTAAAATATTTTGAGTTATCTCGAAGTTTTTCGAGAATTTTGACTTTTTGAAATGTTTGACCCTATTATTAAAAATGCTGACTTTGAAATGTTTGCTCAACATTTCTACTTTTTTACAAATCTAAGTGTTTTTAAATTCGACCTTTTCAAATCATTTTAAAGAAGTTTCGATCTTGTTAGATCTCGTCAGTTTGGTATATCCAACTCGAATGCCAATAAATGTTCCAGCAAGTAAATACTGTAGAATTAACAGACCCTTAATACTTACCACCACCTAACAAAGTTTGGGAGACCCTGTCCTAAAAGCTAAGGACCTTCATCCTTTGTTACATTATACATATTTGTTTTGCTTTTAAGTATGGTTTGGAGCCATCGCAATTTGTGTACTTTTATTCTCAGCACAATATCCCTTTGAAAACACCGAAGAGATAACATCCTTATCAGATAAGCTCTGTATGGTGCTATCAAACGCCATTTACCATGTAAAACACGAGCAGTCAGGTCTTGGGGCGGGCTAAATAATAAGGCCTACACAGCTATCTCGGAACTGATCTCATGGCTTGCTCTCCAGTATTTATTTTTTAGTTTTGCATGCACTGTTATGTCTTCGGGTTATATAACTCCCGCAATTACTGCATTAAAACAATGCCCGCCATTTTTAATTGTATAACAATGATCAATGATAGTGGTAGACCACTCAATTTGATCATTGCAAGATAGCACGCACAAGTTCCGCATATCAATGATCTTGACGTAACAATTAATTCCTGATTTAAGTACGTATTTGCAAAAAATACCCCATAACATATAAATTAATCTGAAAGCGTGTTTGTCTGATTGTGTCTAAATTTAATGTTTCAGAATATTCACAACTTTTATTACTAAATATTTAAATATTTCCAAACTAGGTCGCAGAAAGGCTAAATAAAATCAATAATGATGATGAAAAATATTATTTTCGAAATTTAAAATTTAAAATTCAAATTTCATATCTACAGTTGAAAATTCTTAGGTTGAAATGCAGGGATTGAGGCAAACAACTTTTGAATTTCTACAAAACTATTTTTCTAAATTTTTAGTTCAAAAGGAAAATTTGGAAATGATGTCGAAATGAGAAAATACTTTAAAGTGTTTTTTTAAAAATGTTCCTCCACATTTCGCTTTAGACATCGTAATTTTTAAATTGAATCCAGCCTTAACTAAATTTCGATTTTAAAGCTGGGGTTTTAAAAAGGGGTACCTTTTTAAGTTTAAACTGAAACGTTTCCAAAAAATTTAGAATAATTTTCGAGTTTTTTAAAATCTAATTGGGAGCTTCGTTTTGTGCCCTTCTTTCAAAATTCAAAATTTTAAACTCGAAAATTATTCTAAATTTTTTGGAAACCTTTTAGTATAAACTTAAAAAAATACCCCTTTTCAAAACCCCAGCTTTAAAATTGAAATTTAGTTAAGTCTCGAATTAGTTTCATACAATTTGCGTTTAAAATTTAAAAATTCGTTATTTAGAAAATGAGTTTCTTCAAAAAAAATTAAAGATTTTAAAGAGCAGGAAAATTTTTCAAAATGTCGAAGTTACAAAAGGTTGAAGTTTCGAGAAAAAGCTCAAGATTCTCAAAAAAAGTAACAAAAGAAGTCAAATTTTCACAAAGTCGAAATTTTTGGAAAGTCGAAATTTTGAACAAATGTCAAATTGTGAAAAGTTAACTTCCAGAAAAAGTCGAAGTTTTGATGATAAAAGTTCGTTAAAAAAAATGAAAATCTGAATCGAGAAAAAGTTGAAATTTTGATGATAAAAATTCGTTTTCAAAAAAATTTAAAAAAAGTGCAAAAATTTAAAAAAAGTCGAAATGTGGAATTTTTTTTTCAAAAAAGTGTAATTTAAAAAAGTCAAATTTCCCAAATAAAAGTCCAATTTAGTGTGTAAAGTCGAAAGTTCGAGTAAAAATCGAAACCGAGAAAAAGTCGTAATTTTGATAAAAGGTAGTTTTCAAAAAAGTGTAACTGAAAAAAAGTCGATTTTTTAAAATAAAAACCCAATTTAGTAAGTTAAGGTCGAAATTTCGAAAAAAAGTCGAACTTTCGACAGTGTCGTTTTCACAAAAAAGTTCGAAAACTTTAAAAGTGTCGAAATTTGGAGAAATATCTAACTTTTCAAAAAAGTGAAAATTAAAAAAGTCGATTTTTTTTAAATAAAAGTCCAATGTACTAGGTTAAATTCGAAACCTCGAGAAAAAGACGAAATTTTGATAAAATGTCGCATTAAAAAAAAATGAAACTTTAAAAAAGTTCGAAAATTTCAAAATGTCGAAGTTTGGGGAAATAACTAATTTTTCAAAAAAGCGGAAATTGAAAAAGTCGAGTTTTTCAAATAAAAGTCAAATTTACTAGGTTAAAGTCGAAACTTCGAGAAAAAGTCGAAATTTTGTTACAATTTTGTTAAAAAAGTCGAATTTCTCAAATAAAAGTCTGGTTTAGTGTGTTAAAGTCGAAACTTCGATAATTTTAAAAATGTCGAAATTTTGAGAAACCTAATTTTTTAAAAAAGTGGAAACCAGAAATTTTGTTTTTAAAAAAAGTGAAACTTTAAGAAAGTTCGAATATTTTAAAAATGTCGAAATTTGGAGACATGTCTAAAGCCGAAACTTCGAGAAAAAGTCGAAATTTTGATAAAATGTCGTTTTCAAAAAAAGTGAAAATTTGAAAAAGTTCGAAAATTTTAAAAATGTCGAAATTTGGAGAAATATCTAAAGTCGAAACTTCGAGAAAAAGTCGAAATTTTGATAACATTTCGTTTTCAAAAAAGTTCGAAAATTTTAAAAATTTCGAAATTTGAAGAAATATCTCATTTTTCAGAAAAATGTGAATTAGAAAAGTCAAATTTTTTAAATAAAAGTCTAGTTTAAGGTTTAAACTTCGAGAAAAGGTCGAAATTTTTGAACAAAATGTCAAAATTTTCAAATAAAGTCAAAATTTCGAGAAAATGTCAGAAGTTTGAACATTTTCAAAAAAGCCCGATGATTTTAAAAATTAATATTTCGATATACTTTCAAAATGTAAAAAATCATAATTTTGAAAGAACTCACAATTTTGAAAAAAATCACAATTTGGAGAAAAGATCAAAATTGTGTTAAAATTTAAAAAAAAAATTCGAAGTCAAATGAAAATCTTAAAGAAAGATAAAATTGTGAAAGTATTGAAATTCATAAAATAAGTTAACATTTAAAAAAAGTGGAAATTAAAAAGAAATGGAAACTTAGAAGTTCGAAGTTTTCAAAATATAAAATCGAAATTTTCAAGAAAGCCAAGGTTTCCAATGAAAATCGAAGTCAGACTCGTGACATTTTCAGGATGTTCAAAAAGTCGAATTTAGGAAAAATCAAACACTTGTGAAAAGAGTCGATGTTTTCAGATGTCGAAATTTTTAAAAAATTCAGAATTTCAAAATTAATTGAAATGTTTTGAAAACGTCGAATATAAAAACAGTCGGATTCGCAAAAAGGTAGAAATTTCGAGTCAAAATTTCAAAAAATGTGAACATTTTCAAAAATAAGATCAAACATTTGAAAAAAGTCAAACTTTTTTGAAAACTTTAAAGCTTTTGGATTAGTCAAACTATTTAAAAAAATTGAAATATTGAATAGGAAATTTTCAAAAAAGTTAAAATTTTCAAAAAAGTAAATTTTTAATAAAGACAGAAATTATAAAAGAAGGAAAAATTTTGCAAAAAAATCAAAATATATGTAAGTAATCCAGAATTTTATAAAGAAGGTGGAACTTTGAAAAAGTTAAAATTTCAAAAAAAAAAATTCGAAATGGTCAAAATTAAGTCAAAATTTGGAGAAAATTTTAAAATCTTCAAAATTGAGTCAACATTTGGAGAAAAATTTGAAATTTTCTAAATTGAGTCAAAATGTTGAGAAAAATTGAAATTCTGGAAGTCAAGCTAGAAAAGACCGACATTGTGAAATAAGTTGAAATTTTCCAAATAAGTCAAAATTTTCAATAAGAATTAAAGTCTTCAAAAGATGATCTAAAGATTTCTTTCTTTTCTTTCAAGCAGACTAAGGCTAGTCAAGGAAAAATATTTTTTTAATAAAATTTTGACCCTCTTAGAAATTTCGTCGTTCTGTCATTGAGCCGAACGTTTTGTTTAGGCTTTGTTACGTTCTTATTCGAGTTGTTTGATATTAACTCAAATAAATATTGCTTACTCCAATGCCACTGCGGCAGGTGCAATTAACACTTGGGGTTGGTCCACCTTCCCATCTGCATCCGTATTTGGGGATATTTGTAAAGTCTTCAGGTACCTCTTCTCCCGTGAAAATGCAACCAACGCCGTTCCAGTAAATACCAAATATCAGTATGACCAATAAATCTGGTATAAGTTTCTTCATTGTTCCCCCTAGCTACATTGTGTATTTTCTTATATTTGGTTTTGGGTGCGTAGTGTCAATCTGAAAAAATAAAAAAAAATCAGACATGGGCGAGTCGGGCTCACACAATTAGGATTCGGTTCTAATTACAACAGTGCGCAGTCAATAGACCAAATTACATGATTTTTACTTATGCATGGCTATCAAATTTTATCCAAATTTTCTTGGGTTATAATTGAAAAATAAAGACATTGTCTAATCCTTCAAGATTCATGTTCTCTTGATTTCGAAATATTTCGAAGAATCTGATGTTTTAAATTACGAATTTTAAGGTAGTATTTCAAACAGGAGTATTTTTCGTTTTTAAACTGAAAAGTTAAAAAAAAAGGTCCAGATTTAGAAGAATTTTTGAGTTTAAAATCTAAACATGGAATTTTGAGAAAAAGAAGAAGAAAGAAAAGTTCAGACTTTCGAAATCTCGATTATGTTTTGATTCCTTTAAAAAAAAATCTACTTAGTTTTCAGAAAATATCGACTTTTTTTTACAAAAATTGGATTTTTTAAAATTTTGATTTTTTGAAATGTTCCATCTTTTTTTCAGAATTTCCATGTTTCCTGAAAAGGTCGATCTTCTATCATCAACATTTCAGCTTTTTCTTGACGTTATGACTTTTTTCAAAATGACGTTTCCTAAAAATATCCACTTTTTTGAAAACTTCGAATTTTTGTAAATTTCGAAATCTTTTAAAGAATTTAATCTTTGAAATTACGCTTTTTCGAAATTTTGTGGTTGGTTGGGGTTGAAATTGCGCTTAAAAATTTCGACCTTTAATCAAAATTTTGATTTTTTTCTCGAATCCTGAAATTTTTGTAAATTTGACTCTTTCGTCTTCTAAAAATTTTGATAATGCAGAAAATCTGACGTTTTCATTGCGGATTTAAAAATGAAAATGTCGACTTTTTATCAACAAAATTTCGGCTTTTTCTTCAATTTTGACTTGTTTCAAAATTTCGACCATTTTTCAAAATTTCGAATTCCTTAAAAATTTCGAATTTTTCCAAATTCGTCTTCTGATTTCGAAATTTTTTGAAGAATCTAATGTCTTACATTGAGAATTATAGTTGGTATTTTAAAAAGGAGTATTTTTCATGTTGAAATTAAAAAAATAAAAAAAAGTGGAAATTTAGAAGAATTTTCTAGTAAAAATTTCGATTATTATTTCTCTCCAAAATTCGAAGTCTCGTCTTTTGTTTTGATTAAAAAAAAATTCCACTGTTTTTAGAAAATATTGATTTTCTGTAAAAGTTGGCTTTTTTCAACATTTTGATTGTTTTTTGAAATTTCCATCTGTTCTTCAGAATTTTTACGTTTTCTAAAAATGTCGATCTTTTATTGTCAAAATTTAGGCTTTTTCTTGACGTTTGAATTTTTTTCAAAATTACGACCTTTCAAAATTTCCGCTTTTTTGAAAACTTGGAATTTTTGTAAATTCGATTTTGTGAAAAATTCACTTTCTCCTAAAAATTTCGAAATCTTTTGAAGAATTTAATGTTTGAAGTTGCGCTTTTTGGAAAATTCGACTTAAAATTTCCACCTTTCATCAAAATTTTGATTTTTTATCGAATCCTCGAATTTTTTGCAAATTCGAATTTTTCGTCTTCTAAAAATTGTGTTTGAAAAATCTGACGTTTTAATTGCGAATTTAAAGCTAGCATCCTGAAAATGTCGACCTTTGGCAACAAAATTTCGACTTTTTCTTCAGTTTTGACTTGTTTCAAAATTTCGACCATTTTTCCAAATTCGGCTTTTTAAAAAGTTCGTCTTTTCCTGATTTCGAAATTTTTTGAAGAATCTGAAGTTTTTTTGAAGACAGCATTTTAAAAAGGAGTATTTTTCATGTTGATCTGAAAAGTTAAAGTCGAAATTTAAAAACATTTTTGAGTATTCTCAGAAAAAGAGCACAAATTTCGAATTAATTTTTTCAATTTATTTTTCAAAAACTCAAATTCTTGAAGTCTCGACTTTCCAAAAATAATCGTCTTTTTTCAAAAGGGGAATTTTAAAAAATTTAAATTGTTTTTTGAAATTTGCCATTTTTTCAAAATTTTTACGCTTCCTGAAAATGTTGAGCTTTTGTCAACAAAATTTCAGCTTTTTCTTGAGTTTTGACTTGTTTGAAAATTTCGAATTCCTTGAGAATTTCCAATTTTTGTAAATTCGACTTTCTGAAAAGTTCCTCCTCATTTGATTTCGAAATTTTTTGAAGAATCCAAAGTTTTTAATTGCGAATTTAAAGCTGGCATTTTAAAAAGATTATTTTTCGTGTTTAAACCGAAAAGTTTACAAAAAACCCTCGAAATTTGAAAGAATTTTCAAGTTTAAAATCTTAACGTGGAATTCTGAGAAAAGAGTACAAACTTCGACTAAAAAATTTCCTTTTTTTTCCAAGAATTTTAGACTTTTTGATTTTTATGTATATTTAACTCTTTTCTTGAATCTGACTCTTTTTTAAAGTTTCCACCTTTTTCAAAAATTTCACTTTTTTTGAAAATTTCGCTCGCTTACTTAAAATTTCGACCTTTCATTAAATTTTTGGCATTTTTTTGAATTTTCGAATTTTTGTAAATTTAATTTTTTGAAAAGTCTTCTCCTGAAAATTTCGAATTTTTTGAGAATAATCTGATGTTTGAAATTGCGAAATTAAAGTTGTTTTTTTTTTTAAAAAGGACTTTTTAATGGTTAAGCTGAAAAGTTAAAAAAACCTCGAAATTTGAAAGCATTTTGGAGTTTAAAATTAAAACGTACAATTTTGAGGAAAAGAGCACAAACTTTTGACTAATAAATTTCCTTTTTTTCCCAAAATTTTTAGACTTTTTCAATTTTTGTATACATTTGACTCTTTTCTTGACATTTTGACCTTTTTTAAAGTTTCCACCTTTTTCAAAAGTTCCACTTTATTTAAAAAATTCGATCGTTTACTTAAAATTTCAAACTTTCATCAAAAATTTGATATTTTTTCGAATCTTCGAATTTTTGTAAATTCGTTTTTTTGAAAAGTCTTTGCCTGAAAATTTCGAATTCTGAGAATAATCTGATGTTTGAAGTTGCGAATTTAAAGTTGGTTTTTTTAAAAAGGATTATTTTTCATGCTTAAACTGAAAAGTTTAAAAAAGCCTCAAAATTTGAAAGAATTTTCGAGTTTAATATCAAAACATGGAATTCTGATAAAAACAGCACAAATTTCGAGTAAACATTTCCATTTTTTTTTTAATTTTCGACTCGTTTCGGTTTTTTGTAAAAATTTGACTCTTTTTTTAACTTTTTGACTTTTTTCAAAATTTTCACCTGTTTTTAAAAATTCCAATTTTTTGAAAAATTCCTCTTTGTTGAAAAGTTCCACTTTTTTGAAATTTTTTTTTCTAAAAATTTCGATTTTTGTTTAGTTTCTACCTTTCATCAAAATTTTCAAATCTTCGAATAAAAATTCGAAGATTCGAAAAGTATACTCAATATTTTGAAAAATTCGTCTTTTCGTGAAAATTTCGAAATTTTTTGCAGCATCTGACATTTACAATTGTGTATTTAAGGCATTTTTAAAATGACGTTTCTTAAAAATATCCACTTTTTTGAAAACTTCGAATTTTTGTAAATTCGACTTTGTGAAAAGTTCGCTTTTTCCTAAAAATTTCGAAATCTTTTAAAGAATTTAATCTTTGAAATCACGCTTTTTCGATATTTTGTGGTTGGTTGGGGTTGAAATTGCGCTTAAAAATTTCGACCTTTAATCAAAATTTTAATTTTTTTCTCGAATCCTGAAATTTTTGTAAATTTGACTTTTTCGTCTTCTAAAAATTTGGAAAATGCAGAAAATCTGACGTTTTCATTGCGAATTTAAAAATGAAAATGTCGACTTTTTATCAACAAAATTTCGGCCTTTTCTTCAATTTTGACTTGTTTCAAAATTTCGACCATTTTTCAAAATTTCGAATTCCTTAAAAATTTCGAATTTTTCCAAATTCGTCTTCTGATTTCGAAACTTTTTGAAGAATCTAATGTCTTACATTGAGAATTATAGTTGGTATTTTAAAAAGGACTATTTTTCATGTTTGAAATGAAAAGTTAAAAAAAAGTCGAAATTCAGAAAACTTTCCAAAAAAAAGCGAGATTTTCGCAATTCTGAGAAAAAGGGCGCAAATTTCGAGTACAAATTTAAAACTACATAAAAAGACTGATTTTTAACACTAAATTTAGAGAAGAAGAAGTCTTGAACATTTTTGTAATTCACGAACCACTTATATGTTAGTTCACCGGGTTTCCATGGAGCGCGGGCCCCGGGGTTTTCCCCCCTTTAGTCCCCTTTCTGTCGACGGACCTGACATCATGTTAAAATGCGAATTATTCGAATTCATTAAATTTTTCAGTGGAAAATAAATTATCTCATTAGGTGCCTGCGATATTCCCATTCACACTTCTTCTGTAAACATTTGGATGAACTTTAACTCGAGTATTGTTTTAAGTAAATATAGCGTGCCATTAGGGATTTGTTATCATTTCAATTTGAGAGTTAAGTGACCGATTAAATATGAATATGGTTTATTGGATTCTTAAAAAAGCTACTCGGCATTCCACGTGATAAAATTTACTTAAACTGCGTCATGTTATAAGTGTGTAGTAATACCTTCGAGATTTTTATTGTACGAATGGATTTTTACTTTATGAGCAACACGAAAATGAATCAGAAAGGCGAAATGCTTTGAAAATTGTGCCTACGGTACTTTGTTAAAGTGTCACCTTTTGTTAAATGTTGGGCAAACTATTTCTCTTTCACAATAATAGAATGGTCATTTAAAATTATACATATTTCAGTCTAAGTATTTTATTTATTTATTATATTATTTATTATATTACGTACAATTTCAATTAAAACCAGCTTGAAGTTACAATGTCCACTTTAATCAGAATAATTCGAAAAAAAAAAAAAATGAAATGTCCAGCGGTGCGTTTACACTAAACATTTTATTCCGTACATTTCTCTCTGACATAAAATATATGGAAAATGTACGGAATAAAGTGTCTAGTATAAATGCACCCTTAGGTCGATATTTTAAGAAAAACATTCGCTTTTAAAGATTTTTTTAGAAATATGTATTTTTTTCTTAAAATTAATTACTATTTTCTTTTCTAAAATCTGGACCTTTTTAAATCGACAATTCCACTTCTGCCTCGTAATTTCGACTTTTAGAATTTATATTTTTTACAGACTTTTCGGCTTCACAGAGATTTAAGCTTTAGACCAGGGATGAGCAACCTTTTATTACAGCGGGCCAATTACAAGGCTAAAAATTTTGCGCGGGCCGCATGTGAGAAAAATATGAATGCTGGGGCGCTTGCACCCCCTGGTTCATGCGGCAAACTGAAAATTTGTATGTATTCAATTGGAGGACTTTCCAATTCTTTAGAATTCATCTTTTCCTTGAAACATTTTTTCGAAATTTCTACCTTTTTCTTAAATTTTGTATATTTTTTACAAAATTTGACTTTTTCTTTTAAAATTTTGCATTTATGCAAAATGACTGTCAAAATTTTGAATTTAAAAGTTCCTCGTTTTTTTTCTAAAATTTCGCCATTTCTCCAAATTTGACTTTCCCTGAAAATTTCACCTTTTTTTGATTCTGAAAATTTCAGCTTGTTTATTAAAATTTGCCTTTTTTTCGAAATCTGGTCTTTTGACAAAAAGGTATATTTTTTAGAAATCTAAAATTTTTGTGAAAGGACAAAAGTTTCTTTGTGAATTTAAACCCTTTTTTAATCCAAATTTCTGGTAGTTTCAACTTGTTTGTCAAAATTTCGATGCGTTATCACAATATTTGACATTTTCTGACACCTGTTGAGCCAAGGTAGGGGAGCCTGTCTTCCTCTGACTCGTCCAGAGAGTCCAGAGAAAATAAATATTCGATTTTTCTCTTACAATTTACTCTTTTTCTGAATTTCGAAGTTTCACTAACTTGTTTGTCAAAATTTCGATGCGTTATCACAATATTTGACATTTTCTGACACCTGTTGAGGCAAGGTAGGGAAGCCTGTCTTCCTCTGACTCGTCCAGAGAGTCCAGAGAAAATAAATATTCGATTTTTCTCTTAAAATTTACTCTTTTTCTGAATTTCGAAGTTTCACTAAGATTAAATGCTTTTTCTCAAAATTTAGATCTTTTTTGCAAAATTTCTCTTACAATATCGTCTTTTTCTTGGGGTTTTGACTATTTCTTTTTGACTTTTTTTTTAAATTTGACTTTCTCTGGACAATTTTTTGTCCACTTCAAAGTTTTCTCGAATTTTTTTTCAAATTCCGATATTTTTCTGAACATTTACTAAAAATTTCGATCTTTTAGATTCTGATTTTTAAAAAAATTTTGACTGGTTTCCTAAAATGTGCCTTTTTTAGGAAATCTTTATTTTTATCTTAATATCCGATATTTGCTATTTCAATAAATGTTTTTTTTTTTTTGGTAAATTTGTCTTTTTTTTTCAAAATTTCGAATTTTTCTAAAATAGTCTTTTACCTAAAATTGGCCTGTTCCTCAAAATTTGTCTTTTTCAGAATTTCCATTTTGTTTTCAAAATCCTACTTTTTGGACTTTTTCAAAAATGGTTTATTTATTTCAAAATTTTGTCATTTTCTTGAATATTTGTCTTTTTCAATAAACTACGACTTTTAGATCAAATGGTTTTATGGTTCTGAAAATGTTCACTTTTCTGTTGTTGCGAAAAATATTTTTGGGGATTTCGAGAAAAAGATTTCTTGTAAATTTAACATCTTTACTGAATTTTAAATTTTGAGAACAATGTTTTTGAATCTTGCGATTTTTCTTTCTCAGAGTTGGACTTTTTTTTGAAAATTGCGTCTTTTCACAAAATTAGATCTTTGAAAATTTTGATTTTTTTTTGAATTTTGCACATTTCTCGAGTTTTTGAGAAAGGTTAGGTTTTTATTTTCAATATGATTTATTGAAAATTTCAACTTTTTAAATTTTCCCCTTAAAATTGAACCTTCTTTTGGAAATTTGCAATATTTCCTAGAAAGTTCAATATTTTTTGGAATTTGTAACGTAATTTTCAAAAATCCTGAATTTTAGTCGAAGTCTTTTTTTCTGATTTTTTATAAAATTTCACTCCCGATAATTTGAACTTGTCCAAAATTCGTGTTATTCTCCAAATTTTGACTTTTACTCAAAATTCAATTTTATCTGTTTCTGGACATTTCGATTTAAAATGGAATTTTTTCCAAAGATTTAGACTTTTTTCACAAAATTCGTTTATTTTTATTTTTAATTGGATCGAAATTTTAATAGAAATCTAAACAATCTGAGAAGAATATTTTTAGGAAATCTTGAAAATAAGATTTCTTGAAAAATTTAAAAAATATGACAAAATTGAAATGAAATAAAAATTCTGAAATCATTATTTTTAAAAGTTGCATTTTTTACCTGAATTCGACTTGTTCTGGAAATTACAACTCTTTTTATAAAAATTTCTTTTCGGAAATTTCGTCTCTTTTACGTTTCCACTTTTTCGAAATTTCGACATTTCTTAAAGTTCCCCAAAAGGTTTTTTTCTTAAGATTGGGCTTTTTTCAAAATTTTGACTTTAATTTGAAAATGCGATGTCCCCCAACTCTGTAGTTTTTAAGTAAAAATACACATTACTAAGCCAGAAGGTTTCCTTTCTCACCCAAGAGTTGTTAAGAATGATTGTTGTTGCCCCCTCTCTCTTAAAGAAAATCTTGCCTACGCTCATGTCCAAGATATTTCACGAATCGAAATTTATGTTCCTTTTTTTTCATCAAATTGTTTGACATTTTCTTTTCCAAAATTTTTGCATAAAACAGTAGAGCTTAGGCGGCCCGCAGAAAAATGTTAGGCGGGCCGCATGTGGCCCGCGGTCGACGTCTTGCTCATCCCTGCTTTAGACCGTTTTTTGTTCAAATATCAATTTTAATCTTGGAACTTTGACTGCTTTCTGGAAATTTTTAGCTTCAATTCAAAATTTCAAAAAATATATGACTTTAAACTCGAACTTTTTAATCGCTACCATTTAGACCCTCTCAAAGGTGTTTGACGTTCCTTTGGAGACCCTTTTAAATGCCAACTCCGACTACCTAAGGGTGGAGGGGTCCCGAGACTTGCATCGCTCAGGGGTCCCTAGCTTCCATATGGTTTAATCTGGCCCTTGCCTTGTAATGAGGCTTTGTGCAAAAAAGGTCAGCGCAGAATAATCGCCAATTATGCACCAACTGCGTTTGTTTGGCAATACATTATATCAAGTTTCAGGTTTTATCAATGTTTTCCAATTTTATAAACAAATAATAGTTTAATGTTGTTGCTGCTACATACATAATGGTTTATTAAAGGTTGCGTTTTTGGTGTGAGAGAGGTCTGGTTGCGCAAAAAATATTTCTCAATTACGTGCAAGTTAAAAAGTGGATAAAACTGATAAGGTGATAAGGTCCCCTCTGAGGCACAATAAAATACTTGTCCTGTTATCTTATCTCTATTATTAATTTTATGATACATTCCTCACCTCTATTTGGATCATTTGGCAAAGGTTTTATCACCACATGTTGGAAATGCATATTCATTTATTCGATATCATTTAAATCGTCATCAAATTTTAAAAGAAAATGTATTAAATTCAATTGGGGAAGTACCATACTTTCCGGGAACAAAACAAACTGATTATGATTCAGAGACGTATACTGCAATGCTTCGGCTATATAGCTATAGCCTTCGTCTGCCAGGAAGAACGCAGAGGATTCTTGGGTCACCTTTTTGAAAATTCCAATTTTTTTTTAAGATTTTGCTACTGAAAATTCCGCCTTATTTCGAAAATTTCCATTCAATTCTTTGATGTCGACCTTTTCTGGTTCGACTCCCAAAATTTCAAATTTTTTTCGAAACTGGCGTTTTGAAAATTCCAACTTCTCGTTTGACTCTCAAATTTTTTCTCGAAATTTTAACGTAATTTTGAAATTTTTAATTTTTTCGAAACTTTGACTTTTTGAAAATTACAACTTCGTTAATGCCACAATGTCGACCTTTTCTCGTTTGACTCGAAATTTCAAACTTCTTTTTAAATTTCAACTTCTTCAGTGTTATAATGTCGACTTTTTCAACGTAATTTTGAAAATTTCGTTTTTTTTTTCGAAACTTTGACTTTTTGAAAACTTCAACTTCTTCAATGTCACAGTTCTCGCAATTTCAAGATAATTTTGAAAATTTCAACTTTTTTATTGTCACAACGTCGACCTGTTCTAGTTTGATTTCCAAATTTTCGAATTTTTCTCGAAATTTTAACATAATTTTGAAAATTCCGATTTTTTCGAAACTGACGTTTTGGAAATTACAACTTCTTCAATGTCGCAATTTTCAAATTTTTCTCGAAATTTTAACTTAATATTAAAAATTTCGATTTTTTCAAAACTTTGAATTTTTGAAAATTCCATCTTCTTTAATGTCACAATGTCGATCTTTTCTCGTTCGATTTCCAAAATTTCAAGTTTTTCTCGCAATTTCAACGTAATTTTGAAAATTTGGATTTTTTTCGAAACTTTGACTTTTTGAAAATTTCAACTTCTTCAAAATTTTAGCTTATTTGGATATATTTTGATTTTTTTAAAAACTTTTTTCTTATTTTCCTTATAATTGATGTCTTTTAAAAAAATCCTTTTTGGAAATTTCAACTGTTTTGAAAATTTCCTGCAATACTGCTTATTTAAATTTTAGGTTTAAGGGGTAAATATGGAGATCATGTCGAAATTTCGAGAATAAATCTCGAAAAATTTAACTTTTTCTTTTTTGTGGTAAGTTTTTGAAAATTCTGTCTACTATCAAATTCTCAATTTTTTTGAAATTCTGTCTTTTCTTCAAAATTTTATTTTTGCAAAATTTCGAGTTTTGTTTTGTTCGTCTTGTTTTGATTTGTGTTTTCGAAAATTTCGACTTTTTTCAAAATTTTAACTTTTTATGAAAATTTTCATTCAAAAATTCTGGCTTTTTAAAAAATGTTTGACTGTTTTGGAAATATAAACTATCTAAAATTTTGACTTCTTTTGAAAATTTTTGGTTCAAAATTTTCGAATTTTTTAAAATTCCAACTTTTTTTGTAAGTTTTAGCAATGGAATTTCGACTATTATTGAAAATTTCGACTATTTGTCAAAGTTTTAATTTTTTAAGGTCGAGTTTTTGAAAAGATTGCCCATTTTCAAATTTCCAATTTTTTGGAAAATTTTATTTATTCTTCAAAATTTCTTTACCTTTGCAAACCTTCGGTTTGTTTTGGGAATTTTTTTTGAAAATTTTGCAATTTTTGGTAAAACTTTTTTCGACCAAATTGACCAACTTGGACTTTTTTTCAAAATGTCGACATGTTTTTTTCAAAATTTCCATTTTCTTAAAATTTCGGCATTTTTTCAAAATTTATTACTTTTTATGAAAATTTGCATTCAAAAGTTTTGGTTTTTTTTTTAAATGTTCGACTCTTGAAAATTCAAATTATTTTTCATGTTAATTTTTTTGAGTTGTTTTTTAAAAATTTTGCCCATTTTCAATTTTTCTGAAATTTTTATTTTTTTTTCAAAATTTTATTTTTGCAAAACTTCGATTTGTTTTGGGAGTTTTTCTAAAATTTTTGATCAAATTTTAAAACGTCGACATTTGTTTTTCTCAAAATTTTGATTTTATTTTTGAAATTTTCGACAGTGTTTCGAAATTTTAACTTGTTATGAAAATTTCCATTCAAAAATTTTTTCTCTTTAAAAAATGTTGATTTTTCAAAATTCAAAAAATACAAAATTTCGTCTTTTGAAAATTTCCGCCTCAAAATTTTCGAAATTTTACAAAATTTAAACTTTTTTCAGTTAAGTTTTTGAAAAGTTTGCCCATTTTCAAATTTTCAATTTTTTTGGAAAATTTTGTTTCTTCAAAATTTGTTCACTTTTGCAAAACTTCGATTTGTTTTGGGAATTTTTCTGAAAATTTTGGCAATTTTTGACCAAATTTTGACTTTTTTCAAAACGTCAACATATTTTTTTTCTTAAAATTTTGATTTTTATTTGACAATTTCCATTCAAAAATTTTCGACTCTTATTGAAAATTTCGATTATTTTTTGAAGGTAACTTCTTGAAAATTTTGTGTATTCTCAAATTGGACAATTTTTTTTGAAATTTCTGTTTTTTTCTTCAAAATTTCATTTTTGCAAAACTTTAATTTGTTTTGGGAGTTTTTCTAAAAATTTTGCAATCTTTGACCAAATTGAGACTTTGAAAACCACATTTGCTCAAAATTTTATTTTATTTCGAATTTTCGACATGGTTTACGAAAATTTTCATTCAAAAATTTTAGCTTTTTAAAAAATGTTCGACGACTTTGTTGAAAATTTAGCCAAAATTTCGCCCTTTTTTGAAAATTTTTGCTTCAAAATTTTCGCATTGTTTAAAAATTCCGACTTTTTTGTGAATTTTGGCACTAAAATTTCGACTGTTTTTGAAAATGTTGACTATTTTTCAAAATGTTAACTTTTCTTTTGAGTTAAGTTTTTGAAAATTTTTCCCATTTTCAAATTATCAGTTTTTTTTTGTGAACTTTGTTTTTCAACATTTCATTTTTACAAAATTTCGATTTGTTTTGGGAGCTTTTCTAAAAATTTTGCAATGTTTCACCAAATTTACACTTTTTAAAACGTCGACATATTTTTTCTCAAAATTTTGATTTTTGTTGTTGACATTTTCGACATTATTTCGAAAGTTTAACTTATGAAAATTTTCATTCAAAAATTTTGGCTGTTAAAAAATTCAGAATATTCAAAATCTCGACTTTTGCCTCAAAATTTTCGAATTTTTTTCGGTTCTTTGTAAATTTTGGCACTAAAATTTCGACTGTCATTGAAAATGTTGACTGTTTTTCAAAATTTTAATTTTTTTCACTTCAGTTTTTGAAAAGTTTGCCCATTTTCAAATTTTTGAAAAATTTTGTTTTTTCTTTAAAATTTGTTCATTTTTGCAAAAAACTTCGATTTGTTTTGAGAATTTTTCTGAAATTTCTGGCAATTTTTGACCAAATTTTGACTATTTAAAACGTCGACATTTTTTTTTTAAATTTCGATTTTTTTGGTGAAAATTTCGACTTATTTTTGGAGAAAAGTTTTTGAAAATGTTGTGTATTCTTAGATTTTCACATCTTTTTGAAATTTTTGTAGAACTATAATTTGTTTTGGGAGTTTTTTGAAAAATATTTCAATTTTTGACCAAATTTAGACTTTAAAAACGTCGACATTTATTTTCTCAAAATTTTGATTGTTTTTTGAAATTTTCGACATTGTTTCGAAATTTTAACTTGTGAAAATGTTAATTCAAAAATGGCTTTTAAAAAATGTTCGACTTTTTTGAAAATAATAGACTATCCAAAATTTCGCCTTCTTTTGAAAATGTTTGCTTCAAAATTTTCGCATTTTTTGAAAATTCCGACTTTTTTTGTAGATTTTGGCACTAAAATTTCGACTATTATTGAAAATTATGACTTTTTTTCCAAAAGTTTAAATTCCTTTGAGTTAAGTTTTTGAAAATTTTGCCCATTTTCAAATTATCAGTTTTTTTAATAACTTTGCTTTTCAAAATTTCATTTTTGCAAAATTTCGATTTGTTTTGAAATTTTGACTTGTTATGAAAATTTCCATTCAAAAATTTTGGCTATTTAAAAAATGTTCGACTTTTTGAAAATTTAAACTATCCAAAATTTTGCCCTCTTTTGGAAATTTTTGCTTCAAAATATTCGCATTTTTTAAAATTTCGATTCTTTTTTGTAGATTTTGGCACTAAAATTTCGACTGTTATTGAAAATTATGACTTTTTTTCGAAAATTTTAACTTCTTTTGTGTAAAGTTTTTGAAAATTTTGCCAATTTTCAAATTATCAGTTTTTTTTTTTTGATAACTTTGTTTTTTAAAATTTCATTTTTGCAAAATGACGATTTGTTTTGAAATTTTGACTTGTTATGAAAATTTCCATTCAAAAATTTTGGTTTTTTAAAAATGTTCGACTTTTTTGAAAATTTAAACTATCCAAAACTTCGACTTTTTTTGAAAATCTTTGCTTCAAAATATTCGCATTTTTTGAAAATTTCGACTTATTTTTGTAGCTTTTGGCACTAAAATGTCGACTGTTATCGAAAATTTTGACTTTTTTTCCAAAATCTTAACTTCCTTTGAGTTAAGTTTTTGAAAATTTTGCCCATTTTCAAATTATCAGTTTTTTTTGATAACTTTGTGTTTCAAAATTTCATTTTTGCAAAATTTCGATTTGTTTTGAAATTTTGACTTGTTATGAAAATTTCCATTCAAAAATTTTGGTTTTTTAAAAATGTTCGACTTTTTTGAAAATTTAAACTATCCAAAACTTCGACTTTTTTTGAAAATCTTTGCTTCAAAATATTCGCATTTTTTGAAAATTTCGACTTATTTTTGTAGATTTTGGCACTAAAATGTCGACTGTTATCGAAAATTTTGACTTTTTTTTCCAAAATCTTAACTTCCTTTGAGTTAAGTTTTTGAAAATTTTGCCCATTTTCAAATTATCAGTTTTTTTTGATAACTTTGTTTTTTAAAATTTCATTTTTGCAAAATTTCGATTTGTTTTGAAATTTTGACTTGTTATGAAAATTTCCATTCAAAAATTTTGGCTTTTTAAAATGTTCGACTCTAAAAATTCAAACTATCCAAAATTTCGACCTTTTTGAAAATCTTTGCTTCAAAATTTTCGCACCATTTGAAAATTCCGACTTTTTTGAAAATTTAAGCACTAAAATGTCGACTGTGATTGAAAATTTTGACTATTTTTCGTAGTTTTAATTATTTTTTGAGTTAAGTTTTTGAAAATTGTGCCCATTTTTAAATTATCAGTTTTTTTGAAAACTTTGTTTTTCAAGATTTCATTTTTGTAAAATTTCGATTTGTTTTGGGAGTTTTTCTAAATATTTTGCAATTTTTGACCAAATTTAGACTTTCCGAAACGTCGACATTTTTTTCTTAAAATTTTGATATTCTTTGATTTTTAAAAAAAAACTTCGAAAGTTGTTCAAAATTTTAACTTGTTATGAAAATTTCCTTTCAAAAGTTGTGGCTTTTTAAAAAATGTTTGACTTTTTTGAAAATTTAAATTATCCAAAATTTCGATTTTTAAAAATTTTTACTTTTTTTCAGTATTTAGACTTTTTGAACATTTCGAAAATTTGACCGAACATGTTAAAATTTTTTTAAATCTCCACATTTTTTCAAAATGTTGGCAATTTTTTAGCCACACTATTTTTCAAAATTTCGCCTTTTTTTAAAAAAAATCGAATTGTTTTCAAATCTCTCCCCATTTTTTTTCCAAATTCTCGTTTTTTTTTTAAAATGTCGACTTTTTTGTTCTCTTTGAAAATTTTTCGATAATTTAACTTTAAAATTTTTCACTTTTAAAATTTTAACCGTCCTTGAAAATTTGACTTTTTTTCAAAATTTTGTCTCATGAATATTTGGAATTTTTTGAACATTTTTGTCTTATCTTTATATTTTCTAAAAATTTCGTTTTTTCCAAAATTTCAAGATTCTCCAAGGTTTCAACCTCTGGTCGAGATAAATCTGATCCTCCAGAGCTCTAGTCTAATTAGTTTAGAGCTCTGGCGGATCAGACTTATCTCGACCTGAATTTCAACAATAAGTTGAGAAATTGAGAAGACAATTAAGACCGAACTTGGCGTAGATATGCGAATTTGTGAATTTCTTGTTAAGAAATGTACAGGGTGTTACAAAAGTCCGGGCCGCTACTTCAGGAGCATATTCTACACATTAAAATATGAAAAATGTTGAAATACAGTTTTTTCTTTAAATTGCCTCCTAACGGAGATATGACCATTTAAAGATGGCGCCCCTAAAGTGGTTTTTTACTACAAAAAGTTAACGGTTAGTAGCAAAGTCATGAAATTGGGCAAGCAGTTAAAGAATTGGATTAGGCATATTCTCATGTAACATATTTTTTAAATAAGCAGTAGCGTGGTGTGTAGGGGGTTGCCCGCGATTATTTTTTGCCGTAATTTTTTTATATTGCAATATTTCGACACAAAAGTGCCATAATCGTAAAAAGCAACATTTTTTATACAAAAAAGGTACTCTTTCTCAAAGTCGCTAAAAGTAACCGTTTCCGAGAAAAAAGCGTTTAAACAAAATTATTGCATTTATTAGAATTCGTTTTGCAAATTTCTAATTTATCCACTACTAACTGCATTGATATAAAAATAGTACAAAATTAAGAAAAAAAAATTCAAAGCAAGTGTTCGGAAATTACTGCCCCCTCCAGCAATACATTGCTCGGCTCGTCTTCTAAGGGAACTCCTTACTCTTTGGCAAATGCCTGGTGTATTGTGAATCTGGTTGAACCCATTTTCAATTCGTTCACGAAGATCATTGATATTGTCAACTGATGTGGAGTAGACGATCTGCTTTAGAGGTCCCCATAAGTAGAAATCGAGTGGGTTGAGGTCAGGAGACCTAGCTGGCCATGGTATCGGACCTCCTCGACCTATCCATCGTTGATGATAGTTGTTATTCAAAAATTCCCTAGCAACTGCACTAAAATGGGCAGGTGCCCCATCGTGCATTATCCACATTCGCTGTCTTGTTATGAGTGTAACATTTTCAAGTAACACGGGTAACTCTGTTTGCAAAAAATGTCTATATGATGCTCCTGTTAACCTATGAGGTAAAAAAAACGGTCCAATTATAGAGTCCCCTATTATTCCTCCCCAAATGTTAAGTGAAAAATGTTGCTGATGTCTCGACTGAATAACTGCATTGGGATTTTCAACTTGCCACTGATGCATGTTGTGAAAGTTAAGTATCCCGTTTCTGGTAAAACCCGCTTCGTCCGTAAATAATATGAGCGATGGAAAGTTCTCATTTTCAGCGATCTTATGCAATAGCCAGTTGCAAAATTCTATTCTTGGAGGATAATCAGCAGCAAGTAACCCTTGCACTCTTTGAAAATGATAGGGGTAAAATTGGTAAAATTTCAAAATTCGCCAGATAGTTACGTGATTTACTCCTTCGGCTAAAGCAAGTTCTGTAACACCCTGTATTTAAGTTTTGCTGTTATTTCCTCATGAAGATATTTTTGATGTCTTAAGCTGCGAGTGCAAGTAATTTGATGCCTACTATTTTATTCCATTCCTCTTCGAAAGTAATTCCTATTTTACTTAACACGTAAATAGACGGCAGTTCCAAGCAACAATTTTCTTTGAACGTGCTTAATAAACTTTGAGATTATCTGTCTTCAGAAGTTATGAATTCATAAAATATTATGGTTATTTCGAGGCTACAAACATTTACGATGTTGGAAATAATTAACAATAACTTACAAGTATAATTCGAGCACTCCGCGATCCGAACACATGGGATAAATGGGAAAAGTCTGCACGACACTCTCCGGATTTTTTTTCTTTTCGAAAAATTTAGCATAAACATGCACGAGCGAACCATCCAACGCATACACCGTCCCACGACGAGCCGTGCGCCGGCACTGGCGGCGGACCAATAACAATGAGATTTAAAACACGCTACGTGAGAGCATAATGCCTACCAATACACATACTTATCGATAACGCAAATAAACGTGTCGTAGAGTCCAACGTAACTCGAACCTGCGACCGCGGAGTCATAACTATTATTTCGCCTCCCGCGGTAACAGATTTTTTTTTATTCAACTGCTCTTCCGGTGTCTATAATGGTATGCTGGTGTCATGGGATTATAAGGGTTATTTGATGCTGAAAGTTGAGGCAGGAATGCGTGGTAGGTCTGAATGATAGCAGGCAGCAATTGGCGGGTTTATAGACGCCTGGGCGTCTCGAGATTATGCAGATTGCGGTTGTGGAAGTCAGTGGACTTGTATAACATCTATCATATACAGAACGCTTGTCGGCAATAAAAAATGTATTGCTTGTGAAAAGTTTAATGTGCTACATTTGATTGAATTTCATATAAGCTTTTCCTACTTTACATTTTTTTCCCTGGTGGACTGAAAGGCGTTTCGATGCATCATTAAATGGCTACAGTATTGCGAAAGACTTCTCGCTTAATTAATCAAGTAAAGTGACAAGTCGACTGCCAATATAATCGACGGTTCGAAGCTTCCATTAATATGAAAGAGGTAAAATCGAAGATAAGTTTATTCGTATTAGAAAATGGAAACGAAACGAGATTTTTTTTTTCAAACTATCCATGCTATCTAGCTAACCACACATCAAATAGCCACAACCTCCAACAAATTTAGAAATAGAATTTCTTTGTTAACTGAAATGGTGAATGCGCTATTATCGGAGTCTGGAAAAAGTCGTGATGTAAAAAAAGTCGAAATTTGAGAAACCAAAGTCGAAATGAGGGAAGATATGAAAATTTCGGGCAAAAGGTTGATTTAAAAACTAGAATTTTTGAGGAAAACCCGGAGCTTAAAAAAGCGAAATTTCTCAAAGAGTCAAAATTTCGAAAAGAAACATATTCTTTGATGGAACGGACTGGTCTGTGGAAATTTCTAAAAAAAATAAGACA